>ML784999.1:102342-138566 GCA_009831015.1 Picea engelmannii
ATTTACGAAAAAGAAACCCCCATGGAGTCCATAGTTAAGCTCTTTTCAGACTCCCTAAAATTGAAAAGATCGCCGAGTGACCTTATTCTTTCACACTCGTTAAAATGGTCCAGAAGAACATTCCCGACGGAGTCCATAGTTAATCTTTTTTCAGACTCCTTAAAAGTGAAAAAAAAGCCGAGTGATCTTGCCCTTTTCACACTCGTTAAATTGGTTTTGAATTGATGTCTAATCGGTGCTAGTTTCTCCCTTTTTCGAACCAATTAGACTATTGTCGAAAAGGTACCCCACTGGAGTCTCCTTTTATATTTTTTCAGACTCCCTAAATATGAAAAAACCACCGAGCTTACCTTCTCTGGGCTCGTTAAACTTACATCGAAGGACGTTACCATTATGTGTTCTATCAACCGCATTTGCATACCTTATCCATCAGCCTTGTAACAGTTTGCTTTTGCATCTTAACACCTTTGGCTGTTGGAGGATTTTTTCCCGAGTATCATTTTACCAGAACATCAGTCTTGTCCTTGTGCCTCAAGCTTGTATGTTTGTAGTACTCTTTCCTCCATTGTAACGTAATATTCCTTTATTCTTTTTCAAAAATGATCAAAAAGAACAAAAAAATAAAATATACCCCAAAAAGAGGATGGGAAAGGTATTTTCTTTATTGGTAGCATCATGAGTCGCCCTTGGATAAAGCACATCTGTCTGTTTGATCATCAGACTATGGGATGTAGTACGACCTTAGGAAGATTTTCTCGCTATATAGAGTTGTGTCCTCCACCAATTGGTTACTCTTCCAAACATATGGAGAGTTTGTGTTGCCTCCTGCTTCGTAGACTTATGATTAACATGTATGCTGCCTGAGTCTTATCACTTGTTGTGCTATTGTCCAAGGGAAGTTTGTCACTATGCCTGAGTCAGCCCCTCTACAATATGTCTCTTGTTCGCATACCCAGCAATCCTGAACGTCCAATCAAGTCCTTGTTCGAAATCACTGAAGCCTTCAGTCCGATCATCAAGATTATCAAGTCCATAACCGATGAGCCATCGAAGACCTCTGGGTAGTGAATTCATACACTCATACTACACTCCTACCCTAGTTTTAGAAGATTTTGAAGTTGTTTCTCGAGCTTTGAAGTACAGCCATCAGGCCGAATCAGCTTCTAGGAGATGGATACTCTATATGTATATCTTTCTGATTTCGAGATGTAGCTCCGCTGTGTATTATTTGCGGCTACTCTTTATAATTATTTGACATGGATCTACAGTGTATTTGATTGGTATCCATGGTTCTATTTTATCTCGAGCATGGGTATGCCTGCCTCGGTGAGACATTTGTTGTTTTGCAGACGACACCTCCTGGTTCCTGATTCTTGGGCTCACTCATTCAGCATATCAGTATAGATTGGTAAAAGATTGGTAATGTATTTCGACCATCAGATGCTCTTCTGACCTTACACATTAGGGGGAATCTGTTATAACCCTAAATTTCACCACACATGCTTACCTGGCATCAGGCCAACTCATATGCTTTCCTTGCCAAAATTATGCTGAACAAACTCTTGAAAATCCTCTCGGGTCAAGGCCCATGCGCCCTAACCCACTACTGTATGCGTGTACACGCTGGCAGGCCTACTACATCCCGCATGTACCTAACAAAACACAAAAATAGGAAAGTTTCCAACGGGACAAAAAGCTATGGGTCAGTTAACTGAAACTCCCGGCCATGCATGGCCGAGAGTTCGTCCAAAACCCTAGCTCCTTCTAGCCTATAAAAGAAGGGGTAGGGGTACCATTTGGAGGAGTAAAATTATAGCGAAGAAAATCTGCCCATTTTCTGAATCCATTATCCCAACCCTTTAGCCTTTCCTCAAGCCTAAGGAGAATTAACGCAAAGCAGTTGGAGGACAAAAGAAGAGGAGGAGCCTAGGATCAGGATCAAGGAGCGGTGGCCAATCTCAACTTTGATTGTAAGTTGATTCATTTTGAAAATAATAAAAGAATACTTTTCCCATCCCAATGCATGAGTTATCTATGATTTGTTTAATTTATTCTTAATTTCTAACCCTCAAGTAGAAAAATAGCATGCATGCGTAGTGGTTTGTCTTGATTGCAGGATTATCTTTGGAAGGAGTAGCGCAAGTAAGAGGTCAAAGCACAATGGAGGATCTACACCAAACATCAGTAAAAAGGTTAGTATTTCCTGTCCATGCATGTATTGTGAAAGAGGAGTTTAGGTTGTGGGTGGTAGGTTAAAAAGTAATTTCTTTACGGTCAAAATCTGCATGCAAGTCTGACCCTAGTTTGCTAGTCCGTAGGGTATTTTTCCCAACAATAGTAAGGTGAGCGTTGGCTCTCTCTTGGTGCTCCCTCTAAAATCCCAGTGTATTTTATTTAATCAGCGCGCCCCTAGACCTTTTGTCCAACGCCGATGCTCCCTTTACAATGGTGGCCAAGCGTCGATGCCAAAAAAAAACAACTCTCCCTTCTTGCGGGAGTCTCTTCCAACACAAAGAAACCCTTCAACACAGCGATTTCAACGTGGCTTCTTCCAGTGAGCGGATTTTTCCAGTCTGCACCCTCCTTATCTCTGATACCACTTGTTGTAGTTTGCAAATGCGGAAACACAAATTAACATAAGACAATCAATACAAATGCAGACAAGGAACACAACAATTTATGTGGTTCACCCAAATGTTGGGCTACGTCCACCAAGCATAGGTATCGGTTGTCTTATTATTCAGCTAATGGAGATTACAGCAGGGTCTCACTCCTCTCTGAAACACCAGCCTCTACGGGAATACATCAAATTTATAGCAATGTACATTAGAAACTGATTATTAAATGTAATCTCATCCATATTCTAACTTGGTCGTATTGGGTACAACCAACCCCGGTTTATAGGATCTGAAATCCTATTCATGGATGAATTGTTGTCACCGTTTCCAACAGTTGCGATAGGCTAATGTTTCAAGTGAGAAGGAGGAAGAGGCCAATGCTTTGACAACTTGCTTCCTGCTTGGGTGTGACACCCAGATCTCTTTGAGAGGACATTAATTGATTAAGCTATTCGGTGAACGGGAGGAGGTCACACCTTGCTTCCTGTTGTTTAGGTGTGACACCCAGATGATATGCAATCTCTTTGAGAGGAAATTCATTGATTAAGGTATTGGGTGAATGTTACTTGGGTGTGGCACCTAGATGACATGCAATCTCTTTGAGAGGACATACATTGATTAAGGTATTGGGTGAATGAGAGGAGAGAGGACATTCATTGATTAAGGTATTGGGTGAATGGGAGGAGGTCGACAATGCTTTGACAACTTGCTTCCTGCTTGGGTGTGACACCCAGATGACATGCAATCTCTTTGAGAGGGCATTCATTGATTAAGGTATTGGGTGAATGCTACTTGGGTGTGACACCCAGATGACATGCAATCTCTTTGAGAGGACATACATTGATTAAGGTATTGGGTGAATGGGAGGAGGTTTCCAATGCTTTGACAACTTGCTTCCTGTTTGGGTGTGACACCGAGATGACATGCAATCTCTTTGAGAGGACATTCATTGATTAAGGTATTGGGTGAATGGGATAATCTCCCATTGATCATGATGGTCCCTCTTGGGATTAAAGTGTCCAAGTTGGCTTGTGAATCAACCAACTGATTGTTCTCTCTCATGACATGGCGGAAAAAAATTTGGGTCCCTCATGACATGGCATACAAAAATTTGGGTCACCAATGATTTCACAACTTGCTTCCTGCTTGGGTGTGACACCTAGATGACATGCAATAACTTTGGGAGGACATTCATTGATTAAGGTATTGGGTGATGGGATAATCTCCCATTGATCATGATGGTCCCTTTTGGAATTGAAGTGGCCAAGTTGGCTTGTGAATTAGCCAACCAATTATTCTCCCTCATGACATGGCGGAAATTTTTTGGGGGGGATGTCTATTATCACATGAAATTTGTTTTTGATTATGTTGCTTAATTGTGCATCCCTTGGCATAGTCCCTTTAATCATACTTTTTATGGTGTTCAAAGAGTCACCAATAATGATGATGTGTTGAATATGGTTCTCTCTGACTAGTTGGATGTCTTTAATGAGAACATATTCTTTCGTTTGGTTAATGGTGGTGTGTCATAAACTCCAAACGAAACTTGTCTCAATATTCCCCCTTGGCTCAAGAATGACCCCTCCAACACCTACCACCCTGCATCATCCAAATTATTATTAAAACCATTTTGAAAATAAACTATTATGATAACAATATAAATAATCATTTCAATAATTATATAATAATAATTTAAATAACAATTTCTCTTCTCAACTTTATAAACAATAATTTTAATAACAACAAAAATAATATTCTGAATTACCATTTTTCTAAAATAATTAAAAAATTTCCAACTTTAATTAATCTTTACCATATGCATCAAAACTTTATATTCTCTATTTCTCTTTAGTTGTCAATCCCATGTAATATCTCCATCCTAATTTTCAATTCTAAATTTAAAGGAACCACACGTTTATTGTTGTGGAGTGGGCCTTGTCAATACCATATGCCCCATTGGAGGTCCTTGTCGATAGCATATATCTTATTGAATTTTTTCTTATAACCATTTGACTAACACTTAATGTGCATCTCTTTAGCATGATGTAACGAAATCATTTCAAAGTTGACATAAATTGAAATGAATGTTAGGTTTTAATATTCTCTAGGATTATAGCAATTGTGCGTAGGTAAATTGTCAATGGCTAACCCTTGTCTTATGTCAAAGGGATAGGGATTATATCCATGTACCCCGTATTGGTTGGTAATCTTAAAGTAGTTAACCCATGTCTTATACCAAGGGTTATATCATGTATGGTTGGTCAGGAGTTTCACTTGAGATCCACCATTGAATCATGGATTCCTTTTAATTGATAATCCTTTTTATAGAGGTCAATATGTCCTTTTTTTAATTGATAATTCTTTTTTATAGATGCCAATATGACAAATAAAGTTTATTGGTTTAAATTATTCTACAAACCCATTAACTCTACTAGGGGTTAAGATTTAAACTTATTATAATAATTAGTTAATTTTAAGAAGATTGTAAATTTATATAATTATTAGCAAAACTTAATAAAAAGATGAAATTGATAATCCCTTTTATAAATGTCAATATGTCTTTTTAATTGATAATCCCCTTTAGATGCTAATATGACAAATAAAGTTTATTGATTTAAATTCTTCTACAAACCCATTAACTTTACTAGTGGTTAAGATTGTAAACTTATTATAATGATTAACTAATTTTAATAAGATTGTAAATTTATATAATTATTAGCAAAACGTAATAAGAAGATGAAATTGATAATCCCTTTTATAGATGCCAATATGTCCTTTTAATTGATAATCCCTTTTATAGATGCCAATATGACAAATAAAGTTTATTGATTTAAATTCTTCCACAAACCCATTAACTCTACCCATTAACTCTACTAGTGGTTGAGATTGTAAACTTATTATAATGATTAGCTAATTTTAATAAAAATGTAAATTTATATAATTATTAGCAAAACTTAATAAGAAGATGAAAGGGAAGATTTTGGAGTTTTTCAATGAACTTTGATGCTAAATGGAATTAGATGAAAAGTAGGTGGATTATTTAGATGGTCCACTAAAGGGATAAGATATTTTTGTTGTCATCCCCTCATAGGTATTCAGACTTTTTAGGAAGTGTTGGTGTGGTTCTTTTTTTTGTGTGTGTGTGAGAGACATAGAATCCCTTGGGAGGGAGGGAAATAATTTAGGGTTGGAGTTAAGAGTGGGTAGGGGGAGTGAGGTGTTGTATGCATTAAGTTGGGTCATTTACTCTTTAACTCTCGGTACTAGAAAATGGTGGGATTTTGAATAGTTTTGTGATGGAAGTGGAAGGCTCTAGTTAGTTGACATCATATGGGAGTAATGGATTTAGTTTGAATGTTCTATTTCGGCCAAATGAAGTTGGGGTCATTTGTCACAATCTACTAAAACACATAATCTATCTTTGCCTATTTCAAAGTTTTCTTTTGAACTAATTGTATCTTCTACTTTTGGATGACACAATAATGGGTATACACAGAGGCATTTATACCTTCTCAAGCTTTGTAGGTTTTCTGTTGTAGTGAATTATGTGCGACCCATGAAACAAGTCTAGGAAGCATAGGAGGAAAAGTAAGGTGGTGAAGAAATGGCAAGATGAGGTGAAAATGGTTCTTGGTTAAAATCTAAGACTCGAACAAGTGTCAAAGTTTGTAGGTAAATTCTTAATCAAGAAAAATTATGGAAGGCACATCTCAGTCAAAATTTTCAATAGTTATATTCTGAGGGTTTGGGTTCCTTTTACTGGCTATGTGTTGGTCTTTCATCTTCTAGTTCGTTCTTGGATCAATATCTTGTTCCATAGAAACATAGAAGGTTTTAAGGGGGATATGGTATTGGGGTAGATGTATTTGGCTTTAAATATTTGGAATGTATACTTTGAATCAAGATCTAAAGAAGCAAAGAAGATCCCTATCTAGTTCCACTTATTAAGTCTGAATTTGAGGTTTGGTCTGAGAGGTGCCTTAAATCCATTGGGGATTATTATATTAGGATCATGATTGATCTGGATTCTTCCTTCAAGAATAATTTGGAGTATAAGAGGGTTTTTATAATCCTGGTGGAATTGGATATGGGTGAGGGTTTTTCAAAGTCCATGGAATTTAAAGTGTGGGATTCAATTCATAATCAAACCCTAGAATATGAAAATGTTCCTTTTCAATGCATGTAATTCCATCTACATGGGCACATTGTTTGTGATTACCCCTTTCCATATTCTCATAAGGTTTGGAGGAAGGAAGATAAGGTTGTTATCCCAAGGGTGTCCATTCAAAAAAATGTAAATGGTCAAGGTATGTCAATTTTTTATTTATCTAATAGTGGAGACCTTTGAGCACCAAAGGTTCTTGTCGAGGGAAATGGTCCCAAGAATAATATCTTTGAGGGTCCATTAATCATTAGTAAGGACTTGTGTTCTTAAAGGAACTTTAAAACCTTAGATGAAAGTAGGGCTTCTTTGGGTGTAGGTGGTTATGGTTTTGCAGTAATGTTGCCTTATGGGGACACTATTATTTCAGAGATCATCGATTCCTCAAAAGATCCCATGAATGTGGGTCTCGTGAAATAATCTTAGAAGTTTGGAAATGTAGTAGGGTATGCCCATACTATAAAATTCTCACAAAAGCATGATATCTCTAGTAAGTCAAATGCCACCCATCAATCCTAGTTTTTTCTCTGGAGAGTAATGTATTGAATTTAGTTAATGTGGGTATTTGGCCTTCATCGGGGTCAGATTCTAATAATGAGGTTTGTTTGAATAGTTTGTGCCTCGTACTTATGATCATTGGGGTGACCTAAAGTATGTTAAGTATAATCCTACAAGGGTGTTTTATGGTTTAACCACTTTCTTAGAGGGAGGTTTTGGGAGGGGTTTCTCTCAAAATCATGGGAGTTTTGTTTTTTACTCTATTTCAGGGGAGGACTTAGCTAAAAATTCATCATCTAGTAGATATTTACTTAGAACCAAATTAAAAAAACCTAAAGGAAGGTCAAGGAGGTTGGGGCTAAGGCTAGACCCCATAGTGGGTCCCATTTCTTCCCCTGTTGAAATTAACTTTCTATATGTTCCATGCCTAAGAAAAAGCTAAAAGGGAAATTAGTCAAGGAAATCAAAATAATTTTAATGAGATCCATAGATAAAGTATTATCCCTAATTATGTTATGAGATGATTGTCCTCTCTCCAAATATCAGAGTCTTAGGTATTAATACTAAAATATTGGCCTTAGTTTTTTTGGTGGAGGTGCAAAAGCTTGATGTTGTCACTAGTACATTGGGCCCATTTTCTGACAATTTACCAACAAAGATTCATCGCTAAAATGTCACAATTATGACAAAGCCTACTATCCATTTTTCATCGTGTCACGGTTTTTGTACTTGTGACGAAGTATAGTTCCATCGTACATTTGAAGGAACTCTCTTTCTTCGCACAACAAACTTTCTTCGCAAATCCAGTTCGTTTTCTTCGTAAGAGCAACAAACATACGACAAACATGGACCACAATCAACCAATGTCCATGGTCATCATCATCGTAGATTCATCAAACAAGTGACCAATCTATGTCGCCATTTCATCGGAGTAATGAATCACCTATGATGAATTGGGAGCACCATCAATCACTACCCACAATCATTGTCGTCATAGGTTTTTCATATGAGAGACTATGCTTCATCGCAAGTTCATCGGAAGAATGACTAACATACAATAAACTTGTATCAAAATCAACCATAATTCAAAGTCATCGTCATCATACTACCATTAGAAGATCAAGTATGCTTCGTCATAGGTTCATCGTAGGCTAAAAGAATGACTGGCGTACTTTCACCCAGGTTCGTCGTAAGAGTGACAAGATACCAATGTACTTGTTGTATTGTCGATGAACTTTAATTTCTACTATCGACGAACACCTAGTCATACTGTCGACGAACTCCTAGAAGTTCATCGAAGTGCCGACGATATTTTCATTAATTAAAAAAAATCAATAATCTCAGTGTCATATGGTCAAATTTCCCTTGATATTGTCGGCATCAAATGGTCTCTCAAGCCCAAGTGGTATGAAGGTAATAGGTTTTCAGTAAAGTTTTCTTGGGTTTTTATATATTATATATTATATATAATATATATAAATAAGAGAAACTTTTGAACTTGTAAGCACATAGAAAAACAACTATTACATTTTGTAACTTTTAAGGATAATTCATCGGATGTTGTTATCGATGTCATATGGTCGAATTTCCCTCAGTACTCTTGGTGTCAAATGGTCTCTCGGGTGCAGGTGGTATGAAGGTAATATGTTTTTAGTTAAGTTTTCTTGTGTTTTTGTATATTATATATTATATATAATATATAGAAAGAAGAGAAACTTTCAAACTTGTAAGCACATAGAAAAATAATTATTACATTTTGTAACTTTTAAGGAGAAGTCACCACATGTTGTTATTTTAGAAATCCACTTGCTACAACACATTGCAATGTTGCAACACGATCATAACTGACACAAAAATCCAGTTGTTGGGATGTTTCAACATGATCATAATTGATGCAGAAATCCAGTTGCTACGATGTTGCAACATGATCATAATTGACGTAGAAATCCAGTTGTTGTGATGTTGAAACAAAAACATAACTAACGCAAAAATTTGGTTGCTACAACATGATCATAACTAGCGAACAAATCCAGTTGCTACAACACATCACGATGTTGCAACACAATCATAACTGATGCATAAATCCAGTTGTCACAACACATAGTGATGATGCAACATGATCATAAATGATGTAGAAATCCATTTGTCGCAACACATTCATAATTGATGTAGAAATCCAATTGTTGCAACACGATCCTAACTAATGCAAAAATCCATTTGTTGAAACACAATCATAACTAACACATAAATTCAATTGTTGCAACACTATCATAACTAACACATAAATCTAGTTGCTACAAAACATCACAATGTTGCAACACGATCATAATTGACGCATAAATCTTGTTGTTGCAACATATCATGATGTTGCAACACAATCATAATTGATGTAGAAATCTAGTTGCCACAACACATTGCCATGTTGCAACACGATCATAATTGATGCAAAAATCTAGTTGTTGCAACACATCACGATGTTGCAACAGGATCCTAACTGACGCAAAAATCCATTTGCTGCAACATGATCATAACTGACGTAGAAATCCAGTTGTTTCAACATGATCATAACTAACGCATAAATTCATTTGTTGCAACACAATCATAACTGACACAAAATTCGATATTTTGCAACACATCGTGATGTTGCAAGACAATCATAACAGATGAAAAAACATAGTTGCTACAACATATCGTGATGTTGCAACACGATCATAACTGACGCATATATACAGTTGTTGCAACACATCGTGATGTTGTAACACGATCATAAATGATGCATAAAACTAGTTGTTGCAACACAATCATAAATGATGCAGGAATCCAGTTGTTGCAACACATCATGATGTTGCAACACCCGAAGAATATTTAATAAAGGGATCAGTTGTTGCAACACCCCATACACTTATGATGTTGCAACATCTTCCTACATAGTGACACTTGGCGATATGGCAGTACTCTTTACAAAGAACATAGTACCAGTACGACTGATCATTAGTGTGGCCACCAAGGACACACCATGAGATTCCATCACAACAATCCACCTCATGATAACATTCCAACCCTTGTAAATGAGATATACGGTACATGAGGTAAGAAATGAAAAGGTATGTGCCATTTTTTTCCATGTTTTACATCGTTTAATTGACATTGAGTTGTGTTGAATGATCTAACCACCCATCCATGTTCCACAAAGAATTTTTGACGAATATTAATTACCATCTTTACACACTAATTAATGACATTTAAAACGCATGTGGATGACATGTACGACCACCAATATCATGATAGTAAATTGCACAGTCCCGCCATCTAACCATTATAGTCATGCCTAGTTAATGACAAGTCACAATAATTTTGCCTCAAACTTCTCCTACCTTCACCAACTTGCCATTCCAAAAGGTGGTGAAGTCAGACCTTCAATTATTCTCCCCACTAGAATATCACAAGACCTCTGCAATGTACTAGTGGAATTCATGATCTATTATATCTGAATTATGCCAAAAAACATGGGTGGCAGCTGGCTCTATCATTCACCACAAGCCAGAAACAGGATTTCTCTGAGATGATGATGACGTATGCGGGATTTTCTAGGTCACAGGATGGATACTATACATCAAAATATTATAAGGATTCGATGAAGATGTTTCTTTAGAATTCACACTCAATATGAAGAATGACAAGACTTAGGCCTGAGGGTATCCAATTATGGTGGATGAAGGGTAAATCACAACAACAACAGGGTTGTCATAGGACGGAGAATGATGGTTTTCCCAAAAATTATCATTTCCCACCATGAAAGAAGAATTCCTACGGGATGGAGAAGAATTGATAAAGAAACGGAATGGGTTTTCTAGAAAATCCCTGACCCTACTTTGGAAAAAGGTTGCATACTATATCCAAAAATGTCTCATATGTGAGGGGTGCTATGGAAAAATCTTCAGGTATCGTCTGAATTTGTTGAACCATTTACGGTGCCAAAGGTTAGTTAATATTTTTTTTCCTTTGGAATTTTTTACAAAAAATGGGTCATTATGTATAGAGGGATAAGTGGTCGCACAATGGCCTCTCTTATCACAGGCTCATTAAGCTCCTCGCAAAACACACATGGAGCAAAAAAACCATGCATGGGAATATTTTGTGGGTCTCCCTCCTCTAGTTACATAGAAACCTGCAACACTAGAGGAATAAATGAGATAAGTTACAACACAGAGAACAGGTCCAGGACAACTTTCATAGGGGGAGGGAAAAGACCAGGAATTTTTCCATGAACACGACATTGAGATCACGGGTAGAACACTCCCCAAGAGGAGGTCCATACCCCCACAAAAGCGAAGAGGTGAAACGAAACATGAGGTTCATGTTCCAAGGAAGCGGAGGCCATGATCCTCGTCTAAAATGAACATCCTTGCTAACACACAAGAACCCATAGGAGAAAATTACAGACTTTGTTGCAACACAAAGACATAACGAGGATTCTTCTACAACACGAGGAGAGGAAAATAATTTTACTGCAACACAAGGGCCAACAAAGAATGTAAAAGAAGGGTCTATTGCAACACCTAAAAGAAGGACTCTCAAGCATAAGAGGCGACAAAAAATTTCATGTAACATATTTAGGCCATTTGTAACACCCTGTTTCCCCCAGTTTGTAAAAATAACTATACTGGCCAAGAACTGTGGCAAACTCAAAAATGTGAATGTGTGATGTAAATGGACCTTGAGAAAAAGGTCGATGAATGTGAATAATATTATGAATATATATTGCAAGACTGCTGAGAGGGGATATGTTGAAAAAGAGGCCACGATGGCTGAAGAAAGGTGGTGGAAGGCACCTGGAAAGGTGGCATTAACTTCCACCGAAACCAATACCATATTTGGACTTCACTGGCCCGGAGAACCAAGAGCGGCACGCTAGCCCGAAATAAATTACTCGCAAGTTGGTAGGTAGATGGCTCCTCAGGAATTAATGAGGGATGGGAGAAGTGAACCGCCCATCCGTAGGAGCCTCGGGCCTGACCACCGCGAGGTAAATCGTGCCACATGCAACCTCACAAAAGGAAATGCATGAGGAAGAAGCACGAAGGGGGAAGACGTGAGGGAAGGAAGAGGAACTCTAGAAAATACAGAGTGAGTGATAGTGGAGAAGAAGGAGAGTAACCTTTGTTCTTGGTCACTGGAAAACAGAGACTCGGTCTCGCAGCATCGTGGCCTCAGCTCGGGGGTGGCTAGTGGTAAATCCGTTGGGAGTCGCTGAGCCTACGGTTGGGTGGAAACAAGAACCCCTCTCAGCAGTTTCATAACCTTTGTTGTTATTTCTAATAAGTGTTATTTGAAGTTAATGCCATAATCGCATGTTCAGTTTTATGTGCTTGTAAATAGTTCTGAATAGAAGTGTTTACCTAACGTTTGATTTGATAGAATGGATGCTTGTGTATGCTTGCATGCCATAGTTGTTTTCTGCACAAATGACTAAGTCTGGGACATGAGATCACTCCACCGAGAATCGTCTTATTTTCTTAGTATCTCGTAATATTCTGGGAAGGCCCCTTGAGAGTACTCTTTTCCGAGAATTACCCCATAGACCTTGTAACCATACTAAACCTTACCAGAGACATGATTAAGATGAGGGTTCATGCAATCTAGGTCTAGAACCCTTATGTGAGAAAGAGTAGCTTTCTAAGGTCTCGGGGTCATGGGAGCCTGAAGCTCCGAGAGTTTGAACTTTGTGATTCAAGCTCAGAAGGGATAGCGAGATTCAAATATAGAAAGAAAAATACCCTATTGCTTGGTAAACGAACGGTCAGAATCCTTTCGAGAATACCCCAAGCTTGTCAACACCGACGGATCTAGAGAAGGAGTATAGGCATTAAAACCTCTCCCTTTCAGCCTTCGCAAATAGCGATGGGATCCCGGACCGTAGATCCCAGGGACCCATCGGAGCTCTATAAACTGTCAATATTAACCTTTACTTAGGCGGGAGAGTGAACTCAACTACGTCCCGAAGGTCCCGAAGACATCGGGACCGTCCATGTTGGAGGACAGGTGGTAGAGATCTGACCATTTCACATATCGGGGATTCATGAGTTCGGAGGTGGAAGACCAGGCTCTTGGAGTCACAAAGTCCCAAGCCACGAGATCGCAATGTGATCTGGTCCATTGATCAAAGAGGAAGGACAGTCGTGGGATATGATGTCTTGATACATCGCGTATCGAGGATTCATGAATTCGGAGGTGGAATACCAGGCTCTTGGAGTCACGAAGTCCCGAGTCGCAAGATCGCGATGTGATCTGGGTCGTTGATCAAAGAGGAAGGACAGTTGTGGGATCTGACGTCTCGATACGTTGCATATCGGGGATTCATGAGTTCGAAGGTGGAAGACCAGGCTCTTGGAGTCACGAAGTCCCAAATCGCAAGATTGTGATGTGATCTGGGCCGTTGATCAAAGAGGAAGGAAATTCGTGGGATCTGACGTCTCGATACATCAAATATCGGGGGTTCGTGAGTTTGGAGGTGGAAGACCAAACCCTTGGAGTCACAAAGTCCCAAATAGCGAGAAGTAGGAGCAATTATTGAGTTAGGACCTCCTCGCCATATCGCATATCGGGGTCTTGGAGGTTGAGGGGAATCAATTTCGACTGTAGAAGTCTCGAGCTTGCGAGTTGCGGGAGCTTGTGCAACACGTGGCACGTCCGCTTGGTGGGACCCACATGGTTGACAGGTGGTGTAACGATAGGATTCCCAGAGAGAGGGTGAAGTGGTGACAGATGGTGGACACGTGTCATTTGAAACGGGAGTCAACATTCTATTGACTTCTCGTACTTCAGGTTCTCATAAGAAAGGAGCACAAAGGCCCAACAACTCAAGTCACAAAGTTGAGAGTTCCGAGAAGCCCGGAAGGAGTCAAACCTTCTTTGACTTTCGCGTCTCGGGGTTTTGTAAAAGAAGGGCCCAGAGGTTCAACCCTTCAACTCGTGAACTTGCAAGTTGCGAGCAAGGCTAGTAGTTAGCCCTAGCTGGTGTTCATGCGTGGAGAGCGCTAATAAGGAGGGGCCATACCATATCGGAATCTCGGGTATCAGTGATTGGTGAAGAAAATTTGAGGGTCTTCGACTCACGACTCATGAAGTCGCGAGTTGTGAAAGGTGCTTGCATTTAGGTGCGTATGTGGTCCTATCGATATAGGGACTAAAGAAAGGGAGCTAGTGCTTTGTCATTAAGCGGCGGGTAGATCTGGACAGTTAGAATCTACGCGCCCATATCTACAACCAAGGTTTCGTTCCAGAGCCCCCTCGCCATTCTACCTTTAATATTGGACTCATTTGTATCGATGACTCACGAAACACGAAAAGGCGCCTAGTTTGTTTGGCTTGTGGTCCTAACCCATGATCACAAGGAGGTTAACAGGGAAGAACTAGCCTGCGCTAGGCCCCCGTAGGACTTCGGGGATTCTGTCCCTTGAGGAAAAGAAAAAAAAATTATTATGTCGTAGTGGGTGTGTCACAAATTGGTATCAGGGCATGGTTACAACACTCGGCCTTCTTGGGCTCATGAACGAGTTGCGCAGAAGCTCCATTCGGAACACTCTTAAAAAGAGTAGCCCCCTGTCTTAACCTTCCTAATCAAAAAGACGAAGTTAAGAATGAAAAAAAAAAAACCTTGTTGTGTGTGTGTACATGTGAAAATATGAATTATGTATTGGTTATAAATAAATATAAATATTGACTAACAACCAACGTTTTTCCTTTTGCACATAAGCAGAAGATCAACCGCGGGAAATTATCAACGCATAGTATGGTGACTCACCAAGAAGTGGGATAAGGCTCCCACAATAGAGACGAAGAGTCTGACAAAAGGAGGGTAGTAGGGACCCCTCCAGATCTAGCTGAGACTCCAAGGAGCCTCATGGTCGAATTACAAAGTTGTAAGGMTGACAATGAAAGGATGATGAAAGAACAAGAAAAGMAAACAAACATTAACGCAGTTTTACTGCAGATTTTATCCGATATACAAAGACAAATGCAACATGAACCTGAAACTTAGAAACATGGTCATATCAGTCGCCACATTGAGAGGAGCACCTCGAAAAAGGTCCACCCCAKAGGTAAAAGACCAATGCCGAGTGATTCCTCTGAGAAGGAAGTTGGCGACTCATAAGGCTCTTCTAGCAGCAGAACCAGTTCCTATTCCCGAAAGAAACAGAAGAAGCAAAAGCCTTCCAAAGGTTGAAAATTCGAAGAATTCAGAAAGGACAAACCACCCTCCTTTGACGGTGAAATAAAGAAGGGAGAGGAAGCAGAGGCCTGACTGCTTGGACTAAAGAAGTATTTCCGAGTCCATGACTTTTCAGAAAATATGAAGGCCCGAGTGGCCACTTTCAACTTGAACGGAAAGGCTTCCATTTGGTGGGAAGACCTTAAGAATGTGAAAGGGGTTCGCAAAGAGGACCTGTCTTGGGAACGGTTTGAGAAATACTTCCATAAGAAGTATCTGTCGGAAAAATATTTCGACGAAAAGACTAAAGTTTTTAATGAACACAAACTGGGACAACTCACTATAGAAGAATATGTCAACAAATTCCTCGATTTGTTGAGGTATGTACCCTATATAAAAGTAGAAAAGGAAAAGGTGCAATGCTTCATCAGTGGACTACCTAAGGACTATCAGAATAGAATTGAATTTGATGAGCCAAAGACTCTAGGAGGCACTATTCGAAAGGCGACCTATTGTCATGAACAGTTTGGGCATCGATCAGAACCTCGCGAAGGATGGAAACAGAAGAATAGTTCAAGATTTCAAAAAATGGGAATTAAATCCCCATGGTTTAAGAACTATAAGAAGAACCCAAGAATGATCTTCCCATCCCGGAGTATGCATCAACAGAATTTTCCCTCCTTGAGCGGAAATAAAACTTCTGGACCCATATCAGTGAAGACCGATAACATGAAGAGAGAGACTTGAAATGTTGGGGTTGCATGGAAGAACATCTATTGAGAGATTGTCCACACCAAAAACAGAATAGTAGGAGAATTTATAACATACAAGAAGCTACTACCGTCAATGATGTGGCCAGGAGTGTGCCACAAATTTATGCAGCCTTGGATAATAACCAAGACGACCACCAAGCTTCAGTAGTGGAAATAGAAGGTATGATTTCCAACCATCTAGTGTCTGTTTTGATTGACCCTGGTTCAAATTTGAGTTATATAGCCTCTAAATTTTTTGATAAGTGTAAACTATAGCCACAAGAACATACCAAGTCATGGTTGGTATAGTTAGCCACTGGCACCAAAAGGAGGATAGCAAAAGTCATACCAGCCTGCCAATTAATGTTGGGTGAATTCCCTACCCAAGCAACCCTTAACATATTACCCCTGGGATCATATGATCTATTGATTGGTATGGATTGGCTAGCTTCCCATAAAGCCAGAATGGATGGTTACCATAAGACCTTAGAATGTGTAAGTAAGGAAGGGAAGAGGATAACCCTTCGAGGGATCCGAAAACCTATCTCAGTGAGATAAATATCAGCTCTGCAAATGAGAAAGTATTATCGAAAGGGATGTACCCTATATGAAATCCAGGTGTTGAAAACAATCGAAGGTGACAAACCAAGAACTGATGATCACCCTATCCTGAGAGAATACAGAGATGTGTTTCCGGAAGAGGTACCGAGTCTACCTCTGAGAAGGGACATAGACTTCTCGATAGAAATTGCACCAGGAGCGATGCCGGTGTCTAGGACACCCTACCAGATGAGTACACCCGAGTTAGTTGAAATCAAGTTGCAATTAAAAGAAATGATGGATAAGGGCTATATTCGGCCCAACGTGTCTCCATGGGGAGAACCAGTCATGTTCGTGAAAAAGAAGGACGGCACCCTTAGACTGTGTATAGATTATAGGCAACTCAATAAGGTAACCATAAAGAACGAGTACCCCTTGCCCAGGATCGATGACCTGTTCGATCAATTGGGGGGTGTGTCTATTTTCTCAAAGATTGATTTGAGGTTGGGATACCATCAAGTTCGAATCAAGGATGAAGACATCCATAAAACTGCCTTCCGGAAGAGGTATGGTCACTATGAGTTCGTGGTAGTGTCGTTTGGTTTGACCAATGCTCCTGCCACTTTTATGTGCTTGATGAACAATGTACTCAACAAGTTCCTAGACATGTTTTTGATTGTTTTTATTGACGATATATTAATTTACTCCAAGAACAGAAAAGAGCATGAAGAGCATCTTAGACTTGTGCTGCAAGTGCTAAGAGAACATCATCTCTATGCCAAATTTAGCAAATGTGAATTTTTCCAGAAAGAAATACATTACTTAGGCCATGTTCTCTCCGAAGAAAGAGTAGTGGTAGACCCTAACAAAATTAGGTCTATCATGGAATGGCCTACCCTAAAGGATGTTTCAGACATCAGATCCTTTATGGGATTAGCAGGATACTATAGGAGATTTATAAAAGGATTCTCCAAGATTGGTTGTCCAATCACTGCCCTCCAGAAGAAGGGGACAAAATTCCTATCGACACAGAAATGTGAAGAAATATTTCAAACCCTGAAACATCTACTGACCCATGCACCCGTGCTGAAGATCGTCGATCCAGAAGCTAACTTCCTCGTGTGCACAGATGCCTGTAAAGAAGGGCTCAGAGGAGTCCTTATGCAGGAAGGAAGTGTGATCTGCTATGAATCCCGAAAATTGAATGAGCATGAAGTCAACTATGTGACCCATGATCTAGAAATGGCTGCCATAGTGCATGCCTTGAAAATGTGGATGCATTACCTCCTAGGAAGAAAGTTTGTACTTATAACAGATCACTAGGGATTGCGATACATGTTTTATCAACCAAAGCTCAATGCCAGGCAAGCTAGGTGGATGGCCCTCCTTAGCAAGTTTGATTTCGAAATCAAACACATTAAAGGAAAGGAAAATAGGGTGGCCGATGGCCTTAGCAGAAGTATGAAAACAATTCACCTGGAAGTGGTGAGCACCTGTGAGACAGATGTCAAGGAAAGAATAAAAAATGCACAAGAAATAGATCCCTTCGTCCAGACCGTGACCATGTACCTACAGCAAGAAACTGCTGGAGTAAAATATGAAGGCTACCAGATGACCAAAGGAGGTCTGCTCACTTATAGAAGCAAATTTTATATTCCAAAATGTGACGACTTGAAGAGGTTCATACTAGATGAACTACATAAAAGACCTTATTCCAGCCATCCAGGATACCAGAAGATGATCATGGCCACTAGGAGACAATTCTATTGGCCTGGAATGAAGAAAGACACATCCAAGTACTTGGCCAAATGCATAGAGTGCCAACAGGTTAAAGCAGAACACCGACAGCCAACAAGATTATTACAACGTCTACCAATCCCAGAATGGAAATGGGAAACCATCTCCATGAATTTCATCATTGGATTACCAACATCGACCAAACATAATGATGCCATCATGGTAGTGGTGGATAAATTGAGCAAGTCTGCCCATTTTATCCTTGTCAAGTCCACTTGCAAAGAAATCGATATCACCCAGGTATTCATGAAGGAGATATTCAAACTGCATGGTATACCGAAGGAGATCATGTCCGACAGAGACACGAAATTTACTTATAACTTTTGGAAATCACTTATGGCTGGTTTAGAGACCAAGTTGTTGTTTAGCACCGCCTATCACCCTCAAACCGATGGACATATAGAAAGAGTGAATCAAATACTAGAAGATATGTTAAGGATGCATGTAATGCATCAACCCAAGAAGTGGGAAGATTACCTACCACTGGTAGAATTCGCCTACAACAACGACTACCAAGCATCCTTAAAAATGAGCCCCTTCGAAGTCCTCTATGGTAGACCGTGTAACACTCCAGTTAGCTAGAGTAATCCCATAAAAAATATTTCTTTTGGACCCGACATGTTGAAAGAAATGGAACAACAAGTGACTTAGATAAAACAAAACCTAAAAGTTGCTCAGAACCGACAGAAAAGTTATGCCGACCAAAAGAGAACTCCAAGAGAGTTCAAGAAGGGAGACCATGTATATCTCAGAGTTAGGCCCAGGAAGAGTTCCCTGAAAATGGGAAGTTGTGCCAAGTTGGCACCTCGATATTGTGGACCCTTTGAGGTTCTAGATAGAGTGGGACCTGTAGCCTATAGGCTAGCACATCCTCCCACAGTAAAAGCACATAATGTTTTCCATGTTTCATTATTGAAGAAATATGTACATGATGCTAATCATATAATTGACTGGTCTGTGATCCAGGTGGAACCGGAGGGAGAATTTCTACCAGAACCTTAGTGCATACTGGACAGAAAGGAAACCCTGCTCTGGAACCAAACCATTGCATAGGTCAAGGTGCAGTGGAGACATTTTGGCCCAGATGAGGCTACATGGGAAATGGAGGATGCCATGACACAGACATATCCAATTTTGTTTACTTTTGTACATGCATGTCATGTTGATAGATAAGAACATCGAGGACAATGTTCCTTTAAGGGGGAGGTAATTATAACACCCTGTTTCCCCTAGTTTGTAAAAATAACTATACTGGCAAAGAACTGTGGCAAACTCAAAAATGTGAATGTGTGATGTAAATGGACCTTGTGAAAAAGGTCGATGAATGTGAATAATATTATGAATATATATTGCAGGAATGCTGAGAGGGGATATGTTGAAAAAGAGACCACGATGGCTGAAGAAAGGTGGTGGAAGGCACCTGGAAAGGTGGGGTTAACTTCCACTGAAACCAATATCGTATTTGGACTTCACTGGCCTGGAGAACCAAGAGCAGCTCGCTGGCCTGAAATAAATTACTCGTAGGTTGGTAGGTAGATGGCTCCTCAGGAATTAATGAGGTATGGGGGAAGTGAACCGCCCATCCATAGGAGCCTCAGTCCTGACCACCGCGAGGGAAATCGCGCCACATGCAACCTTGCAAGAGGAAAATGCATGAGGAAGAATCACGAAGGGGCAGATGCTAGGGAAGGAAGAGGAACTCTGGAAAATACAGAGTGAGTGATAGCGGAGAAGAAGGACAGTAACCTTCGTTCTCAGTCATCGGAAAACAGAGACTCGGTCTCATAGCATCATGGCCTCAACTTGGGGTGGCTAGTGGTAAATCCATCGGGAGTCACTGAGCCTACAGTTGGGTGGAAACGAGAACCCCTCTCAGCAGTTGCATCACCTCTGGTGTTATTTCTGATAAGTGTTATTTGAAGTTAATGTCATAATCGCATGTTCAGTTTTATGTGCTTGTAAATAGTTCTGAATAGAAGTGTTTACCTAACATTTGATTTGATAGAATGGATGCCTGCGTATGCTTACATGCCATAGTTGTTTTCTGCACAAATTACTAAGTCTGGGACATAAGATCGCTCCACCGAGAATCGTCTTATTTGCTTAGTTTCTCATAATATTCTAGGAAGGCCCTTTGAGAGTACTCTTTTCCGAGAATTACCCCATAGACCTTGTAACCATACTGAACCTTACTAGAGACATGATTAAGATCAAGGATAATTTCCCAAGAACCATTAGAGGGTTCATGCAATCCGGGTCTGGAACCCTTATGCGAGAAAGAGTAGCTTTCTAAGGTCTCGGGGTCATGGGAGCCTGAAGCTCCGAGAGTTTGAACTTTGTGATTCAAGCTCAGAAGGGAGTCATGAAGTCCCGAGTCGCGAGATCACGATGCGATCTGGGTCATTGATCAAAGAGGAAGGACAGTCGTGGGATTTGATGTCTTGATACATCACGTATCAGAGATTCGTGAGTTCGTAGGTGGAAGACCAGGCTCTTGGAGTCACGAAGTCCCGAGTCGTGAGATCGCGATGTGATCTGGGCCGTTGATCAAAGAGAAAGGATAGCCATGGGATATGACGTCTCGATACATCGCGTATTAGGGGTTCGTGAGTTTGGAGGTGGAAGACCAAACCCTTGGAGTCACGAAGTCCCGAATAGCGAGAAGTAGGAGAAACTATTGAGTCAAGACCTCCTCGCCATATCACATATCGGGGTCTCGGAGGTTGAGGGGAATCAGTTTTGACTGTAGAAGTCCCGAGCTTGTGAGTTGCGGGAGCTTGTGCAACACGTGGCACGTCCGCTTGGTGGGACCCACGTGGTTGACAAGTGGTGTAACAATAGGATGCCCAGAGAGAGGGAGAAGTGGTGACAGATGGTGGACACGTCTCGTTTGAAACGGGAGTCAACATTCTGTTGACTTCTCGTACTTCAGGTTCTCATAATAAAGGAGCAGAAAGGCCCAACAACTCAAGTCGCGAAGTTGCGAGTTTCGAGAAGCTCGGAAGGAGTCAAACCTTCTCTAACTTTTGCATCTCGGGGTTTTGTAAAATAAGGGCCTAGAGGTTAAACCTTTCAACTCGCGAACTTGCAAGTTGCGAGAAAAGCTAGTAGTTAGCCCTAGTCGGTGGTCACGCATGGAGAGTGCTAATAAGGAGGGGCCATACCATATCGGAATCTTGGGTATCGGCAATTGGTGAAGAAAATTCATGGGTCTTCGACTCACGACTTGCGAAGTCACGAGTTGTGAAAGTTGCTTGCATTTAGGTGCGTATGTGGTCCTATTGAGATAGGGACTAAATAAAGTGAGCTAGTGCTTTGTTGTTAAGCGGTGGGTAGATCTAGATGGCTAGAATCTGCGTGCCCAGATCTACAGCCAGGGTTTCGTTCCGGAGCCCCCTCGCCATTCTACCTTTAAGATTGGACTCATTTGTATCGCTGAGATGCAAAACATGAAACGACTCCTGGTTTGTTTGGTCTATGGTCCTAACCCATGATCACAGGGAGGTGAACAGGGAAGAACTAGCCTGCGTTAGGCCCTCGTAGGACTTCAGGGATTCTGTCCCTTGAGGAAAAGCAAAAATTGTACTATGCCATAGTGGGTGTGTCACACCATTATATTTTTTCATTACACAACAAAACCTCAATTTAAGGAAAATTAATCAAAGATTGAAAAAGGAAGACATAACATTGAGGGTCAAACTACAAAAGGACTAGTTAGGCATCAATAGCCTTTCCCAAGTGGTTGGACTTAGCCACCAGGTCTATGAGAAGTTTGGATAATAATTTAGTGCATCGATCAAAGAAACATGCGATACTAGGAAAACAATTTCATTGCTGGAATTAGTGGATGTGGAACTCAAATTGAACCAGCCCCAATGGAGGACAAAGAAAACTAAATAGAAGATTTATTGCCTCCTAAGCAAGTGAACATTGAAAATCAAATCGAGGTAACTTTGATTGAGGACCATGGAGAACAGATAGAAGAGGTAATGCCTCCTAAGCAAGTCAATGAAGAAACCTAGACATAAATCCTTGTGGAAGATGTTGGATTCCAAACATACATTGAGGGTGAGTTCTCGATAAGAGCCTAATTGGTTAAATGGAAAATCATGGATGATACTTATGAAAAAGTGACAGTTCCCCTGGAAGAAAGAAAACAAACCATCTACAACCTTAGGTAGAGATGGGTTGATCAATTGGGAATTCATTGATGTAAATGGGAATAGTGGAAGAAATATACCAAGAAGGCCTCTAAGCTACAAAACCAAGTGAGAATCCTAGAGGAAGAGAAAGGGAAGATACTTAGAAAATAAACCTCTCCATTTTATTCAATATTCCTGAATAAGAGATACTTTATGTTCTAGTTTAGATTAGTGTCAACACACAAACCCTATAAGGTGGCCTCTCCAGAGACCTTCTTGTAGGTATATTACAAGAGCAACAAAGAAGATAAAAACTTGTTGTGTGAATTTTACCAGCATACATCATCCTAGATTTTGAGCCAAAACGGAATTCAACTCCTTTTGTTGGAGACATCTAGTTATGGGCATTCACATCATTTGTGAGCAACCAAGCCCAATGGAAGAGTGATATGTTTGATGCTCAGAAGAATCATTAAGGTTGCAACATATAGGTACGAGGAGAGTTCCATCAGCCCAATATCATTCTCATCTCACATTATTCATGGGATAACTCTCAGAAGCATGCGATCTTCATGGACAATAACGAAGAATAAGCCATATGTGACTGTGTAGAATAGGAATAGGAAACAATAGAGATAAGGAAAAAGGATGCCTTCAATTTCCATAATTTCATAGTGTCTTTGAAATTAGTATGTAGATATGTCCAATGCATGAAGGCATGTGGAAATCATTGGATATGGATGAGATTCCAATACCCAATGATTTGGGTGCCTTCCCTTGAGTATCAAAAATATTATTAGTTGGGACAGACAGGGGAGGATTGTTATTGGTATGACATTCAAGGGAATGGAGGGTATTACTTGGCATATGAAGATAGCTATAAAGGTTTCATCATTAATAGTCTTCATTCCAATTCTTCCCTTTTAGATTCAGACTGATCAGAGTAGTTTCATAATGACATGCAATACTTTTGGTTGGGGGGAGATGACGGGCATCTGAAATACCACATTTTTTAACACCCTTATCTTACTTTCTTGCACTACCTTTTTCCATTATCTAAGATATATATTGAGTATAACAACACGTTTTCCCCAGGTTCATTCACCACAAATCATGTCATTTTAGATTATTTTTCTAGTGTAATTAGGGGTAAAGTTGACCTTTTTATGCTTACTAATGAATGTGTTGATATTTTTTTATAGAAGGTGTGTCACAGACATATCAAGGAATTTGTTGCAACATAGTTCCTAGTTAGTGCAACATGATCTTATGTTGTTGCGACACAGTTCCTAGTTGTTGAAACATGATCTTACGTTCCTCCAACACAATTCCTAGTTGTTGCAACATGACCTCGCATTGTGGAAAATAAATCCTTAGTTGTTGCAACATGACCTGACATTGTTGCAACTCAATTCCAACATTGCTTCTATAATAGGACTCCCAATGGATTCAACATGACAATGATGATCTTTAATTGTTGCTATTGCAACACAACACCAATGATTTTGTATTAATCTTTCCAAATGTGACAACCGTATTAAAAAAACCATCACTAGACCATCATCCCAGGAAACACAAGAAAACAGAAAAAATTTGAAACGACAAACATATCGTTGGAAACAACTAGTCCAAGGTAAGGGAAACCGCTCCAACAATATTTTGCTAGTCAAGGAAGATGTTGGGTCACAAAGGACACCACCGTGTCTATCTTAGTCAAGTTGATGAATGAATTAAAGAACATCTCGAGGATCCCAAACCATCATGGTTGTCCTCAATGCTTTCTTGCTAAATAAATCATGATGTAAAATGTATAAAGGCACAACTTGATTTGAAAAAGGGGCATCAAATATTGTAATCTTGAACTTTTTTTCTTAGAAGTAATAAAGCTACTATTTTGATTCTCGTGCTCTCTTTTTTTCATGTAAATGATCATCTGAATCTCAATGTGTGATTGAATGTTTTATTTAGTACCTCGCTTACGGAGGTAGGGCCCCCTCCTTAGTCAGGTACTATTGTACTGTAAGTATAGGTCTTTTTTCTGCAAATTGATTTCTCTTTCAGAATTCTTGTGTATATGTTTATGTTTTTCTACAACACTTTATTGTATTACTATATTTTTAGCAGTTTCATACTTCTTTTCCTAATCAATTGTGTTGTTTAGTTATTGAATATTGTGAATGGTCTGAGCTTAATCATAATTGTATGCATAATTCTTTCATTAAATTATTACGTGATTAAAGAAAGAGGATATTCATTGACATAATCACCATCTAGGTTTGGATCTCATCCGAAGTGTGTTTTCATTTTATATTTAGAGTAATATTCAATTCTTGTCACATTCATATTGGGTTCACAACATGGTGTGCTTCTAGTCTTACTAAATTGGTTATTTACAAATTTCGATTGTGTTCAGTACTCTCAGTATCAAATGGTCTCTCATGCATAGGTGGCATGGAGAGTGACCAGTACTCTTGATGTCAAATGATCTCTTACAGACAGGTAGTATGGATATCCATTTCTACTCTTGGCATCATATATATATATATATATTATATAAAACCTAATCCTTAAATTATAACCCAATTATGGAACCTACCAATAAGCCCTAACACTTATAATCATTAACCCTATAACACTTATCGCCATCAAACCTATAACATATCACCCTGCATAATCCCTAAAACTTCTATTCAGTAATATTATATCCCATAGTATATATAATAAATTTAAACCATAAAACCTAACCAATACAACCCCTAAACATTAACCATTATAATCTATAACACCTAACTATTTCAAATGTTAACTAACAAGCCCTTACTTCCTATAACATCTATAGCTCACATAGTTTTGACCCCTATAACATGTCACCCCTAAAACCTATAATCCTCAACCCCTATAACTGCTAAAAAATAATCCTTATAATGCTCAACACACAATACCTATGATCCCTATCCCATAATCTCTAATACATATTTATGGTAATCCTTATAATCCATCTCTAACCTGAACCTTACCCCCATAGTAATATAACCCTAAATACTTATAATTGATAAGCCTTAAACATTATAAGTCATAACCCTTATATCGCCTAAGCTTTTGACAATGTTGGTGATGTTGAGATAATATTACATAAGGTATGTCACAGGGACATCAAGGAAGTTGTTGCAACACAATTCCTAGTTGTTGCAACATAATCTTACATTGCGGCAACACAGTTCCTAGTTGTTGCAACATGTTTTTGCATTGTTGCAAAACAATATTACGTTGTTGCAACAAAATTACTAGTTGTTGCAACACGATCTTCTATTTCTGCAACACAATCACTAGTTGTTGCAACACGATTGAATTAGTTATAAATTTACAAATTAGTTAGTTACAAATTTCATTAGCTACAACTGAATTAGTTAGTTACAAATTACGACTGAATTAGTTAGTTACAAATTACAATTGAATTAGTTAGTTACAAATTTCATTAAGTTACAGATTAAGGATGAATTAGTTAGTTACAAATTTCATTAAGTTACAGATTAAGGATGAATTAGTTAGTTAAAAATTTCATTAGTTACGACTGAATTAGTTAGTTACAAATTTCAATTACGTTTAACTGGGGTTACAACACGACCTTCTTCGAGGCTAGTTAAACTAGATTAAGCTTGCTTTCATTTTCCATAGCCCAGGCTGTTGATTTCTTTTCTAAGCTTGTTAGAATTTGGTGACTTTTTCAAAAGTATCTTACATTTTGAGATTTGTAGTCATAAATATTTGTTGCAACTGCATCATTAGAAGAGTAACGTGAATAATTTTCCCTGTCATATATAGTGCAATACAATTCACAAGTAACTATACAAATCCATGGGTTGACAAATTAAAGTTATAAGTTCGCTAGTTATCTTTCCAGTTAATATCAAGGTAATCAGAAAACCCAACAAAGGTGTTGCAGCATTGCGATTTGTTGTAGCAACTGGATTTCTGCGTCAGTATTGATAGTGTGTTGCATCATTGGGATGTCTACACGCGAATCAAAATCAAGTTTTCTTTAGCTGCAAAACCCAAAAATGTTAGTAAATGAATTGGAATTAATGATAGATCCACCATATAGGCTACCTCCTACTCCTACATCCTAAAAAACTATTCCAAGACAGTTTCATGTTTTTATCATCAAAGGAACTTCTCTCATGACATTTCTCTCATGATATTTTTTTGTAGTGATTAAAATATGAATATTGTCAAAGAAGATGACCTAATTTATTTAGATGACCCGATACTTATAGGGAGTTTAGAGAATCTCATTGCAAGGTTCAAGGCATAGTTGGCATGAGAAGTAGACATGAAGGAAATTGGACTTGTGCATTATTGATTGGGTCTAGAGGTGTAACATAGTCTAGATGAGGTGTTCCTCAGATACGTTAAGTATGTAGTTGATATTTTGAAGGGATTTTGGATGATGGATTGTAATCCCTTAGCTATTCCTATGGTACCAAATATAAATTTTCATGTTGACTTGGATTTTAATCCTTTGGTGTATAGAAATTTGATTGAATATTTTATATATTTGGTTAGTATCAGACTTGATTAATGTTTTTTAGTGAATACTATGAGCCAATATATGGTTGAGCCAAGGTAAATTTATTTGGTCACTGCATCACATGTGCTTTGTTACTTGAAGGGAATAATACATCATGGTCTAAGGTATATAGTAGATGGTGAGGTACAAGTGCCAAAATCATAGAAATAAGAATCACCCAAAAGCTCGCATATGTACAGGTATGTAACTCACTTTTTTTGCGCCATCTGATTTATCAATATTGTTGTCAATGTTCATCGAATCAACCACTAACTCCAGCCATTATTCTACATCGCCAACTCCTCTGAATAGGTGTTTCTTAACATTGAAAATTGGAAAACAATTTTTTTATGGGAGAACATAAAATTCCACATCAACTTATAATCAATAATCTCTAAAAAAAATCTTATTAAATGAATAATAGTTGTTTCTACCATTATCTATCCTTGGATTTTGAATTTAAGTATACAAGGAAATGCAAGAAAATTTCATGAGGAAAGAGAAGAATGTTGGATTTACTTGACATACACCTAGGATTTCTTTTTCCTAAGGTTTTTCCTATGTTTATTAGTCATTATTCAGTCTCTTATATTTTATGGATAATATTCTTCTAGGAGAATATTCTCTTCATTTCACACTTCAGTTTGATTAGTTGAGTGGAGTCTAGATGCCACATTGGGATTATCACCATGCAACATTGGGATAATCACCAGATAATGCGCATTGTCCTTGGTATCATCACTATACTAGCGCATTACTCATGATTCCTTTATCTTCTCCTCACTTCACTATGTTTTAGTTAGTTAACTGAAGACTGATAGACTAGTTAACTCATACTAGGTGCCAATTCACTTCCGTAACTACCCGAGAGACTAGACTAGGCTAAAGTTTACTCCCATAACTAATGGTGTGTGTAATATCAATATAGACCACCACTATGGTGCATTGGCTTCTCCTCCAGTGCACATTGGTTGAGTTATACAGAGTATATCATGTGTAAATTATCATTCATTCATTTGGTTAATGAGAATTCTTCCATTCTTTCTCTCCTGCTTCTCTTTTCTCATATTTTCTCTACAAATTTGTATGTCAATTCCCAACTAGATCTATTCTATGCAGGTTCAACACATTTACATGGTATTAGAGCCGATGGAATACTAGGGAAAATACACACCAAATTATTTTTGTAGGTACCGAAGATTGAAGACAGTGGAAAAATCGAATTGCCAAAAGAATTCATTCTTACACCTTACAACTTCTTTGCATGGAAGTATAAGATGATAATGCATATTCAAAGAAAAGGATTGTACAAGTTAACCATAAACACAGAGGTAGAACTAACATCATCCATAGAAAAATCCAAGTATCTAAATCGAATGGATGAAGCATTCATAACAATTTGCAGTCTCATTTCTCCTAAACTTCTCTTTCAAATATCCTCCTGTAAAACCCCCAATGAATCTTGGACCACCATGGAAGGTATTTTTGAAAAACATGATGATATGAGGGGACACATTCTCGAGGTGGAATTGCTCACATTGGATCCAAAAATCTTCGACAATCTCCAATATTTCTTTACCAAATATAAGGATTTGTTGTCGCAACTCAAGGCTTGTGGGGTTGATATATCTAAGGAGGAGAAGAAAATGGTTCTCACCATTCTCTCCAGACTTGGTCTAGAATACTCAGTGTTTGTATCCACATTTCATTTAGTTGGATTCGCATCCGGATCTACCAGGAAGATGCCCTCTCTTGAAGAATTTATCGAGTCTCTGACACAAGAGCAAAGCAATCTCATAAACATGGGAAAAATAAAAGGCCCAAAGGAGAATGCACTTACTGTGCAAGATGGAAGAGGTCATCAATATCATAAATATAAAGATAAATACAAAAGGAAAGAACATGCAAATCCAAAGAAGGAAGGGTACTCAAAACCCTTCAACGATGCCTTTGGATCCAAAGGTGGAAAGGGAAGAAAAGGGGAGAAATGCTCTTACTTCCATAAAGGATTCCATCCAAAATATGCATGTATGAAAAAACAGATAGATCTAATGACCCAAATAATTCAGCAAAACAACCTTGGAGATTGCATCCCCGAGGGTGCCAAGAAGAAGAATCCAGAAGATCAGAATCCCAAGAAAGGAAATTCTAGCCATGCTTTGATTGCCATCAACTCCTCTCTTGATGATTGGATCGTAGATTTAGGAGCATCACACCACATGGATGCCACAAAAGAGGTATATTCTTCATTAGATGCATGGAAAGGTCCTCCTATTATGATGGGGGACAAATCTCCAGTCGAGGTCACCAGCAAAGGAAGGATTGAACTCACAAACAAAAGCTTCGAGAATGTGTTACAGGTTCCCAAAATTTTCGTCAATCTTCTCTCCATGTATCAGATGACTAACTTCGGCACCAGAAAGAGAATCATGTTCACACCTTATGCAGTGGATATATATGACATGCAAACCAATTCCATGGTTTCTACCGGTGAGGTAAATCATCAATCTAGACTCTACACATTTTCTAAATTTATTGAACAAGATTTTGCATTACTGATTACCCATGTTGATGAAAGAAGTAGGATATGGCACGAAAGGTTTGGGAATTTAAATTTCAGATATATGAAACAACTTAGGAAGAAGGGAATGGTTGATGGTCTACCCGACATCCACTTCTTCAAATATATTTATGAGGGATGTGTTCTTGGAAAACACGCTCAAGAGAAATTAGACAAAGGAAATACTCAGAGAGCTTCCTCTCCTTTAGATCTGATCCATAGTGACCCATGGGCCCTTTTTCACATCCATCAATAAAAAATTCAAGGTACATTCTCATTTTTCTATTATTTCTCACGCTTCACATGATTTTCTTTCTCAAGAAAAAATCAAAGGTCTTTCAGTACCTTAAAGATTTCAAAGTCCTTGTTGAGACACAGTCATGAAAGAAAATAAAAATCCTCCAAACTGATAACGGGGGAGAGTATGTCAACGATGAGATCCAAAATATTTGTCATGAGGTAGGGATTCAGTTGCAATACACGGTTCCTTATACTCCACAGAAAAATAGAGTTGTTGAGAGGAAAAATAGATCTCTAAAAGAGATGGCATCTTGCATGCTATATGCGAATTCACTTCCACAGATATTATGGGCCGAAGCACTTAATTGTGCAACCTACATCCAAAAATATCTTCCCATAGATATTTCAAGGATAATATCTCCTACAAGGCTTCGAGCGGCCTCAAACCGGAAGTGACCCACTTTCGTATTTTTAGTTCACGTGCATGGGCCCAGATTCCCTCTTAAAAGAGGAAGGCACTTGATCCACAAAGCATAGAGTGTATCTTTGTTGGATACCATGATGGTGTGAAGGGATACTGAATTATTGATCTTTCCTTAGACTATCTCATAATTGAGTGAAGTGTCCAATTTGAGGAAAGTGCCTCACATGTACCTCAGCAACCACATGCATGCACCTTTGTTCTTCCACCTGTAAGAGATGATGAGCATGCACATGTTGACTCTTCTTTAGATGAGAGTTTTGATTTAGAGGATTCAAATGATCCAGATACAAAGTTAATATATTCAGATGCAGAGTCAGTGCATACATATGCATATGTAGAGCCAGAGTCGAGGCCCAAGTGGGCTCAAACTACTCTTCAGGATGCAGGGGGTTTTGTTGGGGATCCAACTGATACCAGGAGGACTCGATATGATTTTGAGGATCATCCTCTTGAACTCACTACCATTGCACCATTGCCACCCAGGCATCTTTTCTTGGTTCAATATTTAGATCCATAGTCTTATGGCGAGGCTGCTGGAAATCCCTTTTGGGAATCCGCCATGCAGGAGGAGTACAACTCCCTCCTCGAGAAATAGACTTGGGATCTAGTTCCCCTTTCTTCAAGAAGGAAACTTTTTAGGTGCAGATGGGTCTACAGGAACAAGAGCACAATGGATGGATAGATTAGCAGATACAAATCCAGGCTAGTTTCCAAAGGATTTCAACAGGTGCATGGCATTGACTATGATGATATCTTCGCTCCAGTAGTGAATATGGATTCCATACGTTTGACACTTTCCATTTCGGTAGCCAAGGGATGGAAAGTACATCATATGTATGTGAAGAATGCATTTCTTCATGAGGATCTCTTTGAGGATATCTATATGGAGAAACCCCATGGATTTATGCAGGATTCATATTTGGTCTATCGACTAAAGAAATGTCTTTATGGCCTCAAGAAGGATCTGAGGTCATGGTATGCCAAGATGGACTCCTACATACTGTCGTATAACTTTGTAATTTGTAAATCAGACCCGAATATTTACATGCTTAGGATGGTTGATTCACTTCTACTCCTAGTTATGTATGTTGATGATTTGTTGATCATCGGTTGCTCGACTTCAATGATTGTTGTAGTCAATAGGATTCAACATGAAAGTTTCTTGATGACAAACATGGTTCCACTACATTTATTCCTTGGACTTGATATCATTCAGGATGCATCAAGCATCAAACTATCTCATGCCAAGTATGGACGAGATTTCCTTGAGAGATTTCACATGATAGACTACAAGTTTGGCCCGATTCCTTTCCTATCAGGAGTCAGACTTGAGGATGGAGGGGACACTCCACTAGTTGATATCACATTGTATAGACAACTATTGGGGAGCTTGTTGTATCTCACACACTCTATACGAGACCTCTCCTGTGCAGTTGGCGAAGTCTCCAAGTTCATGCGGGAGCCGCATGAGCTAAATTGGAAAGGTTGCAAAGTGTATCCTTCGATACGTACAAGGAACCATCACCATTGGAATTCACTATTCAGAAAACTCTACATTGGACCTCATCGGGTTCACTTATTCTGACTGGGATGGTGATAGCATTGATCGCAAGTCCACATCTGGTTACTCACTCAGTCTTGGTTCTAGGCCTATCTATTGGTCGAGCAAGAAGCATGTTGCCATTTCTCTATATTTAGTCGAGGCAGAGTACAGAGGGGTGGTTAACATAACCATTCAGGCTATGTGGCTACAACATTTTATCACTAATTTGGGCATTTAGTTTCATTGTTTGATCATCATTTGGTGTGACAACCAGAGCACTCTGAAGTTCTGCATAGATCCACTTCAAAGGAAATAGACGAAGCACATCGAGATCCACATGCACTACATCTAGGACTTAGTACACAAGGGGATCATTGACTTGCAGTTCTGTCCTTCAGCAGAACAAATTGTAGACATCTTCACTAAGACCTTCACTGAGAAGAAGTTCCATTCTATGTGCAGTCATCTTGGAGTGAAGGACATGGTTTACTAATAACTGTCAATTATTCTTTTTACATACATTGTACTTTGAGGAGGGGGGGGATTCCCATGAGGCTTTCCATCTTTCCTCACTTTATTTCAGTGTATCTTTTTTATTTGGGTACCTAACATGGCCTCATTGTTGGGACCCATTATTTATTTTCACCATAGTGATGTTAAGGAGGGGTGTTGGAGTTACTTCACACACACCTAGGATTTTTTTTCCTAAGGTTTTTCCTATGTTTATTAGTCATTATTCAGTATCCTATATTTTAGGGAGAATATTCTCTTCAGTTCACAATTTAGTTTGATCGGTTGAGTGGAGTCTAGATGTCGCATTGGGATTATCACCATGCGGCATTGGGATCATCACCAGCTAATGCACATTGTCCTTGGGATCATCACCAGACTAGCACATTACTCATGATTCCTTGATCTCCTCCTCACTTCACTCTGTTTCAGTCAGTTAACTGCCCGAGAGACTAGATTAGGTGGCAGTTTACTCTTGTAACTATTGGTGTGTGTCCAGATCACTCTAGACCATCACTATGGAATATTGTCTTCTCCTCCAGTGTGCATTGGTTGAGTTATATAGAGTATATCATGTTAATGAGAATTATTCCATTCTTTCTCCCATGCTTCTCTTTTCTCATATTTTCTCTACAACTGTGTATGTCAATTCCTTGCTAGATCTATTATGTACAAGTTCAACACATTTACAAAGAAAATGATTTATTCCTTTTTGGAAATACGTTGTGGATTGTGGAGGTGACCTCCCTTCAAACCTACATTCATCAAAGACAATAAAAGGTTATATGGTTGGATAATAACTAAACATGTGTGAGGTTGCATTTGTCAAAGAGAATAAAACATTATATGACATAATAATAATTAAACATGTACAATGATATAGAAATACTAAAGGGGAATAACTCATCAATGAGCTCCTCTTGGTTTCTAGAATAATTTATTCTCTACTAAACAGGGTCAACCACGTGAAGGTGGAATCTCACCCCCCCCCTTGCATCACTCTCAATTCAATTCCCCATACCCAATGATGCATAAAAAGTATCAAAGACATAATTAAATGTAAATGAAATAAATAAGGTACATGCATACATAATATACAAGGTTCATGCATAACAAGGTAGCAACACAAAAAATTAATTTGTATTAATAAATTTAGTCATGATAATATGTACAGTCAATTCATTTTTTGTTTATTATTTTTTATATAATTCATGAGTAAATCATCAAAACATTCGTCTTGATCCCCTTCAACTATTGGGCCATTTTCTGGTGTTGGATGACAATGTGTCATCTCAATCATTGTACTAATTATAGTAGCACAACATGCATGTTGATGCACTACAGGAGCATCCACTACAATAAAAAAAATTCTTAAAAGGACATGGTTATTTATTATTCATAGCAATGTTTCATTAGTACAGATATCATTACTATGTTTTTACCTGGAGGATTTGTTGAAACCATTGGTTGGATTGTTTTCAGTTCCTCTCCTCTATGTGAATCCTCATCTACATGCTCTTCCATTGAAACAAAAAAAGTTATAAGTACACCATCTGCAAGTAAATATTAATAATTGTCATATTATACATTTGATATTAAAGACACGCATATTGTGATGGATCTGCACACAATTAGAATCATCATGGGGTTTTTGTCCACCATTTTCGAATGCACTAGTGTTGTGTGTCTACTTAAAACAAATAGACATATTAATTGATAGGTTAAATCAATCGACAATATATTTGATAAGTAATAAAAAACTACAATCTTGTCATTATATTTACCATCTCATTCGAAGGGTCATATTATGATTTCCCCATCCTTTTTCGATGTCCCACCACTACTTTAAATCTGAACTTGAAGCCGAGCCTCAAGTCTTCTTCGGTGGAGGTAGTGTTGAACATATCCCCCTGCATCACATAAGATCAGGATTTTAGCTTATTGGATTCAATTAAATAAAATTTGCATGATGATATGAATAATATGGTTAAATTATTTTGTACTCACAATTCGCGCATTTAATCTCAGGTAACCACCTTAGCCATGTTTTTGTTACCTGTGTTTTTTTAGTCTTTCCTTGGTTTCTTTTGACATGTCTAGGAGCCTATGAAAAGTTTCAAGTAGGTCAGATATCACAATTTTTTATGTAGAACTAAAGAAAATTCAGCATATTCAATTCAAAATATCATATATTAACTTGCAGGGCCAAGTGGTGTCTTCCCTTCATGTCTCAATGCACTCTCCTTTTCTTCATCTTGTATATTCTTCCATTCGCTCTTGCGAATGGCCAAAGGATGATCATACTTAGGTTTTTTTTTCAATTAAACCATATATTGATCTTTGACATATTTCAAATATATATCATCCCTCAAGGTGATTTTGTACTTGTTGAACGTATCACCAAACATGTAGACCATATGGTTCATAAGATTGTTTTTCAAATCTTTATTCTATAAATTCCACCATGTGCGAATGGTGGAGCCAAAAATATCTAAATCCTTTTCATGCAAAGTCCTATAAAAAAATTTGTTTCCTGCAAAACGATATGATAATTAGATTAAAATTATCTAAAAGATGTAGGTTTCAATCAAATGGTAGGAATTATTTAATATATTCATAAATACCTGGGATTTGTTGTATCTTCAAGGGAACCAAGTTATTGTCCACCAAAAATATGATGGATATTACCCCATAATAGTAGCACCTCTATCGATTTGATTCAAATCATAATCGACTAACAACTCTTCCCCTACAACTATTGCTTTAACTACAACTCTTCCCTATATCCAATGTAATTGAAAATTTTGTTACAAATGAGTAGTCTCCTTCCCCATTGTCCATAGACTGTTCTTCAACATCTCTATATGGATTCTTCCTCGTCATCCCCTCCTGACATTAAGACCATGCCCACATCCAACAATGGACCTATTGAATCTAACAAGAAGATGGGTGTCATCGAAAATTCTATGAGGGGAGTATGCTCTCTAAACAATACCCTAAAGAGGAACTAAAACTATGTGATCCATATGGTTCTTAATTTTTTTACTAGGCATAGAAATAAGTAGTCAATAGACTGGACCATAGGACCAAAGAAATTTATTAGTAGTAGGGGGGTTTTGTTCCTAGAATAAATACCATATTGAAGAGGAAAAATGGAAAAATTTAACCCTTTCTACAAATTCAGGGACAACTTTAAGCCACATTTAGACTATGCAAAGCTAGTCATCATATCTCATGTGAAAGTGTGTATTTCCCTTAGTCTCGACGTCAAATTATGGAATTACCCTCTCTCATATGCTCGTGTAGGTATCAGAGTTATTTCCCTCGGTCTCAACATCAAATGGTCGAATTACCCTCTCTTGCATGCTCTTGTAGGTTTCAGAGGTATTTCCCTCTGTACTCTCGATGTCAAATGGTCTCTCATGCATAGGTGGTATGGAGATCCCTCGACATTCTCAATGCCAAATGGTCTCTTGTGCACATATGGTATGGAGATTAATAGGTTGTCGGTTATGATTTATTGTGTTATATATATATATATATATATATATATATATATATATATATATATATATATATATATATATATATATATATAT
>ML784999.1:138666-162279 GCA_009831015.1 Picea engelmannii
AATGACATGAATGATGACAATTGTGATGAAAATGACAATGATGGCAACTGAAATGGAAATGACAATGATGATATGATGATAAGGAGGAGGAGTAGAGCACCGACAATGTTGGTTATGTTGGTTACAATGATGATGAGGATGATGATGATGGCAATATGATGATGATCATGAAAATGGAAATGACGATAATGATGGAAATGATGATGGTGATGATGATGATGATGACGATGAATGTGACAATGAAAATGACAACGATGACGATGACAGTGACGATGATGAAAATTACATCGACGACAGTGACGATGATGATGAAAATGACGATGACAATGATGATGATGAAGACAATGTTGATTATGGTGATCATAATGAGGATGTCGATGAGGATGATGATGATGATGACAATGTTGATATACTTTTATAGAAGGTATTTCATAGGCATAACAAGGAGCTAGTTTTTGCAACACATTTCATAGTTGTTGCAACATGATCTTGCATTGTTGTGACACAATTCCTAGTTGTTGCAACATGATATTTATAAATTGTTGCAACACAATTCCTAGTTGTTGTAACACGATATTAGGTTGTTGCAACACAATCCCTAGTTTTTGCAACACAATCTTCCATTGTTGCAATACAATCCCTAGTTGTTGCAACACAACTTGACATTGTTGCAACTCAATTCCAACACTACCGCTACAACATAAATCCTAGTAGTTGCAACACAATAATGATGATTATGATGACAATGTTTATTATGGTGAATACAATGAGGAGGATGACAACAACAATGATGATGATGATGACAAAGTGGATTATGGTGAATACAATGAGGAGGATGACAACAATGATGATGATGAAAATGACATGAATGATGACAACTGCGATGACAATGATGACAATGATGATGACTTTGATGATAACGAAAATGATGACGACTTTGATGACAATGACAATGATGAGGAGGAGGAGGAGTAGAGCACTGACATTGTTGATTATATTGGTGATGAAAACGAAAATGAGGATGTCGATGACTATGATGATGATATGATGATGATGATGACAATGGTAATGATGATGATGATGACAATGATTATGATGATGATGACGATGATGGTGATGACAATGATGATGATGATGATGATGATGACGACAATGAAAATGATGATTACGAAGACGATGACGATGATGACGACGACAACGATGACGACGACGATGATGATGATGATGATGATGATGATGGTGGTGGTGGTGGTGGTGGTGATGATGATGATGATGATGATGATGATGATGCCAATTCCAACAATGACGATTATGATGATGAAAATGAAAACGATGATGATGATTAACCCATACAAGTAAATAATTTAAAGGGAATAAATCATATAAAAGATATAATCACATACCTCCTACATTTCAACATTTTTGCAATACCATTGATCATATTCTTCATCATCCAACTCTACATGTGTATCATCTGGTTCAGAAGTGACTTTGAAAGGATTGGCCATATTAACATCATCATCAATGTCATTTTCGATAACAGCGTCATCAATATTATCATCAAGAACATTGTCAACTACATCTAGCTCAACTTCTTCTACTTCTTCATATGACAATCCATCTACCTCTTGCTCCTATACATATTCTTCTTCTTCAATATCATATTCTTCTAGTATATTTTACTTTACATACATTCCTCTTGGATCATATCTAAAAATGTACGAGCAACCTTCTTTACCTGTAACTTCTGCATAAAATACTTGCTCACTTTGGTTTGGAAGAACATAAGTTTTTGTACCCTGCTCAAACATCCTTGTATTAACCATGGTAAATCCATTGGCATGATCAATAATAATTATATCAAGATCACGTTCATTCACATGTAACCTGTACCATTTTACCTCAACCAAAACTAACCTGAAGGATTTAAAGTCACACTCAATTATATTATCCAAATACCCAAGGTATCTATTTTCAGATATTGTTGGATGCATGTCACTTCTAGAGGAAACATTAGTGACCTAGAAGACTGCATTTATCCCAAAATCACAGGTTTTCTTCTTTTCATACAACTTTTTGATTGAAATTTACAACCATTGCACCACATAGCCTCGTGTTGTGTCAATTTTAATATGCCCCACACGTAAAAAAAATTGCATTATCAATTATTAAACATATTTAGACTTAGTATAATTTATTTTTTTAAATGCAGCCTTTATCAACTTATTTCAGATAGATAGGATTTTAACCCCACCAACCGGGTACCTCATTTGATATCTTCTATAGAACCTGCCTTTTGGGCGACATCCAATTACTTACTTTTTAAATAAGATTTAGGTCAAACATACATGTTTACTTACTGTTTGAATATAGCCATTTGGGGGTCAACGTAAACAATTTAATCCCTCCTTATCATGCCCCCTGCTGAAGAACCTTCAGTGCATTTATTCATCAATTTGGATTAATTCAAATGCAATTTCGAGGCCTTGGTGCAATCACATAGATTAATATAATGGAAAAAAATTGAAACATGATGTGAAAATTGAAATATGTTAAATCAATTTCCCTCTGAGTAAGATTGGTATCTTGATTATAATGAGCTTCTTTAAGCAATGTAGCCACCCCTTCCCATGATAACCTACCATTACATTGTATGCATCGATATATCCATATCTTCACCCAATCAAGATTGTTTGCGATGTATAAATGTAGTGCATCCCACTCTCAACCAACTGTATGAAAAAAGAAAAAAAATGATTGTTAGGGACCTAACCTCCCTAACCCCTCACGTAGGTAAAATAATATATCTCCATGTATTAAAGGCCAATATTACTAAGGCCTAGCAATAAGGAAGAATAAGTCAAATTTAATAAGACCTAATAGAAGCTTCCACTTCTAGAAGGATATTCCTCTATATTGTTCTTTGGATAGATATATTTAGTATAAATAGGAGTAGAGGGTATGAGAATTTTTATCTTGGAGATTATCGTAATAGAGCTCTACTCTGTTAGAGGTTTCCCCCTCGAAGCGGCAAGTGAACATTGCTATTATTAATAAAGGTTCTCTTTATATTGTTATTATGGTATTATTCTGATATTGAACTGGTTACATTAGTGTTGTTTTTCCATTGCTTGTTAAATATTTATCTTCTACATACTATATTATATCTGGAATATTACAAGTGGTATCAGAGCACTTTTCTTGACAAAAATTTGTGGGTTATTTTTTTCAGGGTAGAGACGTATTCCTACATCTTAAAGCTATAGAGATATATCGTTACGCACATACACCCATCGTCAATGAGTAATACACGCAAGAAATACAAATGGTACTTAATTGCACATATTTTGGCCACCCTTGTAACCCCTATTGGTACCCCTTCAAGTGGTATTGCATTAGAGAACACATGTATACAAATCAACCTAGATCTCTTGAATCTCTCCATAGATAAATCGATCGGTCTCTTGACTCTTATAGTGCCACCGAGAAAAAAAATTGAGAAGATACTCCCTAATACCTGGGTAGTCAGGTAGTACACCTAAGGGTACCGTTTAGCCTCCTTAGTTGGTGCCCTGAGATATTGGGCCGAGTACTACTGTTGGACCCTGTATGTATATCATAGAGATATATCACAAGGAAAACCCTTGTGTGTAGAAACCCTGCATACATTAACCCTTGGGACAGAAGCATAATCATAAAAAATAATATTTATTTCTGTGAAACTATGCCTCCTACATTCTAGTTGTGAAATTACTACACATTTCTTCATGTTAAGAATTTGGGCATTTCAACAATGCAATACTCTTCAGATCCTATTAACACCATTATTTGAGACCTATCCCATTTGATTCCTCTCTTCTCCCTAATCGCAATCATACCTATCATTTTTTAGCAAAAAAAAAAAATCTCATGGACTCGACCCCTTCTGACACCCTTATTTTGGAATTACCCAATTGGATTCCCCTCGTCGCCCTAATTGTTGTGATACCCTTAACCCATAACCAATTTTCTATGTGGTCCCACCTATCCCTTTTTGTTTTCCCTCTTCATCATGGCACACACCCATAGAAAATACTTGGAAGCCCGATTCAGTTCCTTGTCCTCTACTTTCATAGAGACCCAACAAGAAGTGAGGCATCTCAGTGCCAATATTGCCACCATCAATAAAAATGTGCATTCCTCCATAGAGGAAAAAATTGAAAACATCAAACAGGACCTCGCTACCTAGCTTGCATCATTCACTAACATGATCTGTGCCAAGCTAAATATCCCTGCAAACCTTACCTCCTTTAACCCACCTTTTCACTCTGAAGATGAAAATTCCTCCAATTCTGAGAAATTTCAGTCCCATCACTTTCAACATGACCTATGCATTCTGCATGTGGATGTGAACAAATTTGATGGCTCACATCCCACTGGTTGGGTAACTCAAATGGAACATTATTTCTCTTTGTATGGAATTACAAATGAGTTGGACAAACTTCGGTATGGTGTTATCCATCTAGATCAAGAACATTGGCAATGGTGGAAATTGAGAAAAAATGTCTTCCAAGGGTATGTGGCTTCAAAAAAATTTGTGGCAGAGATTTATGAACTCTTGACAGTGACACCAACCATTTAGGTCATTTGACAAAGTTGAAACAATCTGGCACAGTGGAAGAATTTATATTTTCTTTTGAGTGATTGGATTTCTGCACAGAGAGCATGTCTAATGATTTTTTCCGAGAATGTTTTATCAGTGGCCTCAAGGATGAGATATGTGCCCATGTCCTCATGGCTCGTCCTCAAAGTTGGGTGGAAGCTACTAAAATAGATAAGGAAGAACAACATGTTGTCTCTTCTCACACCATTAAACCGTCCTTTATTCCTCACCTGAAACTAGTCGCTCCCACTCCTCCTTCCACTCCATTAAAGATACATAAATTGAAAAGGGAAAAAATGGTTGAACGCCATCTCAAGGGCCTTTGTTATAATTTTGATGACAAATATTTTCCTGGGAACAAGTATTAGGAACAAAATATTTTTATGGCCATCTATGAGGATGTTTTTGAAGATGATGTCAAGGCACCCCATATGGCTAAGTCACCTGAACCCACTGACATGACACCACCCTCCAACCCTCCCGAAGTTGAACAGGTCATTTCCCCGAATGATCTCACTAGATTCTTCGCTCCCCAAACCCTCAAGCTAATTGGTTACATCAAGCATCAGAAGGTCATCATCCATTTTTACAGTGGAAGCACCCATAAATTTATTCATCACCACATTTCCCAAGAAACTAATTTTTATATCCGTGCAGTCAATAATTTTCAAAGGGGTTGTCTAGTTGTTCTACAAAATGGCTTTTTTCACTGGAATCCGGTGATAGAAATTTACACAAATCACTATTTTGTGTTGTTCAAAATCCATTTATGAATGCAGAAATGGATTCATCATGTTGAAAACCCCCTGGGGCACTCAGATTATTCAGAAATAATCACTCAAATCTATGAATCTAACAATTTCTCACTGAATTTCAGACAAATGTCTCTGGGAAAAATAATCATTTTGTAGAACATTTTGTTGTTGATTGCAACTTCATGAGACATCCTCCATAGCGTTCTCCTCTGGACTGAGTTGATACATCTCTGTGAGGGATCCCAAGTGTTGTGTGTGCCCATGTGATGGGTGTGCGTCAAACTCTGGACTAAGTTGTGATGACGTGTGGTCTCTTGTCTACTCCTCTGGACTGAGTTGAAATGACTTGAGATGGTCTCCTTCCTTGTACTCCTATAGAATGAGTTGAGTGGGCTTGATATGGTCTCCTACCTTGTACTCCTATGGACTTAGTTGAGTCAGCTTTAGATGGTTCTCTAGATGGTACTCATGTGGACTCAGGTGAGTTGATATGTTGAGAAGGACACCCCTGTGGCTAAGCACAGGTGGACATGTGAGATCGTTGCTATATTGTCTAAGAGTAAGATTTACTTGTAACCCTAATTTATGTTGTAAAGGGTACAAGTCGGCCCCACCATGTGAAAGATAATTAATATTGTGTATTGATTAATTATATTATTCAGTTGAAGAGGTAAGCCCTATTGTGCCAATAAAAACACCTTTTGTTGTGTCAAGTTTTGTATAAATAAGAGTGGATACCCATTGTGGATCACACATACTCACTTGGCATCTCATAATTTCAAACCTACTTGTACGACTGAAGTTCGCACCTCTCTTGGGCGCTATTTTCTAGGTTTTGGTAAGCACCCTCTTCTACTCTAAGTTCCATGGTGTGGGGGATCTTCTCTTGAGAATATAGCAAAGGATTGATGGGTTTTTCCATTGATTGAGAAGGGTTTTCCCAAGATACTTCTTGTGTTCTTGTCCATGGTTATTCTTCTTGTGATTTTAGTTATTGCAACACTTTTGTATAGTATTGATTCATTGTTTATGGTTCAAGTACATGATAAATGAAACAAAATACATGTGCATGAGCTAAGAATTAAAATTCAACATGGTTTCCAAGCAAAGTTCCTGAAGAGACCATTGTGCAAGCCATTGAAGAAGCCAGTTGTCCCCCCTTGCTGCAACTGCAAAAATGGCCCTTCCTCTTTTTCCAGTTTCAACACTTTACACTTGAGCGTTGGGGATAATATTTTCATAGGAGTGTACAACCTCCTTCAACGCACATCCAACAACTCTCAGATTCAAAATCAGAGAATTTTTTATTTTTGGACCCTAGGGTTTCTAGGGTTTCTTTAGAATTTTAGCCCCTAGGGTTTCTGCATCTCATTGAAGGATTTTTGTAGCTCACCAGTGTTCTTCTTACTTTCAAGGCTTATTATTGGAAGTCATAAGTCCAACAAAACCTAAGTTTGCTAGCCTAGCCTAGCCATTTAGGGTTTGTGGAAGAATTTGCAAACCATGAGGAACAAAACTTTGGTGGAAGATACGCTTGATGGATCAAGAAACTTCAATTCATGGAAGTGAAGACTACATATTACCCTAGAAGGGGATGACATATTTAGTTTTATAGAAAATAATCTACTAGAAACAACTACTAATGAAGAGAAGAATGATTGGAAGGAAGATGACGTCAAAGCAAGGAAGATAATCATCTATTCAGTAAGAGATCATCTACTACCTCGCATTTCTACCCTGAAGATAGATTATGAGATGTATGATGCATTGAAGAATATGTTTGAGGGTAACAACACCCTCTTAGCTCTTACATTAAAGAATCAACTTCAACATATCAAGATGATGAAAGATGACATCGTTTCTACCTTCTTAATGAAGATTAGAAAAGGATGTGCCATCCATTTGTCAAATTATAAAACATGCAGTACTATCGAGAATGATTAAATGTTGAATATAGTTGATGTGAAAGAGATGTTGCAGATTGTACAGATTCCAAAATTGATCCTCGGGGTGACTTTTGAGTGTGTGTTATAAGTGCATCTTATTCAAGCTCTAGTGAGGAGACTAGACTTGCAGTTAGTGATGTGCAAGGTTTCAAGCCCTTGTCATTATGCAAGAAGAGAGGAAAAAAATTTAGCCACCTCAAAAGAAGTCAAGGAATGCAAGCAAGAATGACGAGGACTTCTTCTCTATCTCATCTTTCTTAGAAGGACCTAAAGCAAGATTGAGTATGATTGCATACTAAGATAAGTCTTGTACTACTTTCCTTAATTGATTTCAATATCACTCTATAGTATATTTCTCTTGATAATGAAGGGTATTATCCCTAGTGTGGGATCCCTCATGACTTGGACCATTATCCCTTATACAAGAGTCCAATTGTTGGTTGGTTATTATCCTAGTACAAGAGGCCATGTTGGTTGTTATCCCTATGGGAGGCCATTTTTCTTATTTCATTATTGAAGGGATATTATCCATGGTACAGGAGCCCATTTTTGTTGGTTGGTTATTATCCTAGTACATGAGGCCATTTTGATTTTTATCCCTATGGTAGGTAATCTTGGTTATTATCCTAGTACGGGAGGCCAACATAATACTGTAGAGACAATAGAGGACCTAAGAAGACATGGGATGTCTCCAGGTTAGAAACACATGAAAAGGAATATGTTCATCATTCAAACTTCAGAGGGAATCACTTGACTCAAAGGAAGTCAAACTATTTGAAAAGAAGGAAGAGACAATACTTTCTCCCCCTTCAACAATTTAGAGGGAGACAATTATTGATCTAGTTGATCCAGTTGATCTCGTAGCTCTAGTTGATGTTCCCAGAAACATTGTAGTAGGCCATAAAATGCCTTCTTGGCCTCAATAGACTTTGCAAGAGGCAAAGGGCCATGCATCTCCTCGAGGTACATTCCTAGATAGCAAGAAACCACAAAGATTTTCGAGCTACATTTCAGCTATGAGCCACAGCATCGATACTGAGCCTTCTTTTCATGGAGAAGCAACAGGTCAGTAGGTATGGAAAGATGCCTTGATAGAAGAGTATCAATACATCATGAAGAATGATGTGTGGGATATTGTTCTGAGACTGGAATGGAAGTCTATGGTGACTTCCAAGTGGATCTATAATATCAAACATGCAATTGATGGAAGTGTTGAGAAATAAAAAGTGGGATTCGTGGCCAGAGGATTCTCTCAGGTGGAGGGAATAGATTATGAATAGATATTTTCTCTTCTTTCCCGATACACTTCCATCCGTACGATTATTTCTCTTGTTGCATCCATGGGTTGGAGACTACATCAAATGGATGTAAAGACAACCTTTCTCAATGGTGAGATTTAGGAAGAATTTTACATTGAGAAACCAGATGGATTCGTGATACATGAGCATAAGTCTCATGTGTGCAGGTTGAAGAAAGCCATGTATGGATTAAAATAGGCACCTTGTGCTTGGTACGAGAATATTGACAGATACTTGATGAGATTTGGCTTCAAAAAGAGTGTTTTTGATCCCAACCTATACTATCACATTGTTGGTGATGAATATATGATTTTGGTCCTGTATGCTGATGATTTATTCCTCAGTGGTTTAGAAAGCCTTATTGTTGAATGCAAGCGTGAATTAACTTCTGAATTTGAGATGAAGGGCCTAGTTATGATGCACTAATTCTTTGGACTAGAAGTATGGAAGAGGACTGATGAGATTGTCCCGAGTCAAGGAAAATATACAGTGGAGATATTGAAGAAATTCGGTATGACAGACTGAAAATCCATTCCTACACCAATGGTGATAGATCTAAAGAAAATGAATGAGGCTTCTACTGATTCAGGAGATATTGATCCACATCTTTATCGACAGTTGATTAGATCATTGATGTATCTGGTTAACACCAGAATTGATATATGCTATGCAGTGAATTTACTCAGTCAGTTTATGAGTCAGCTAAGACAGACTCAGTGGATAGCAGTGAATCATGTGTTGAGATATCTACGAGGCACAATTGGATATGGCTTGAGATATTCCTCTGGTGTAGACATGATATTGCAAGGATATGCCGATGTAGCTTGGGAAGGGAGCACAATGGACCAGAAGAGAACATCTAGTTGTTTTCTTACTTTGGGATCTGCTATGGTTTCCTGGTGCAACAGGAAATGGAGCTCTGTGGATTTGAGTACCACAAAAGCAGAGTACATCGTATTATGTGTGGAATTTTGTGAAGCAGTGTGGCTTCACAAGGTCCTTTCATATTTATTTGGTCATAATATGGATTCCACCATTATCCATTGTGATAACCATAGTTGTGTGAAGCTCTGAGAGAATCATGTGTTTCATGATAAATAGAAACACATTGAGATAAAATACCATTATATCAAAGATATGGTGTAGAGGAAAGAAGTACACGTACAGTACCTTTATAGACATGAGAAGATTGCATATGTCTTCACCAAACCACTTATTAGGATGAAGTTCGAGTACTTCCATGAGAGACTTGGCCTCATGGAGAATGCCTCCCTAGATGAGAGGGAGTGTTGTTGATTGCAACTTCATGAGACATCCTCCAGATTGTTCTCCTCTGGACTGATTTGAGACATTTGTGTGAGGGAGCCCAAGTATTGGGTGTTCCCATGTGATGGGTGTGCGTCAGACTCTGGACTGAGTTGTGATGACGTGTGGTATCTCGTCTACTCCTCTGGACTGAGTTGAGATGACTTTAGATGGTCTTCTGCCTTTTTCTCCTCTAGACTGAGTTGAGTCAGCTTGCGATGGTATCCTACCTTGTACTCCTATGGACTTAGTTGAGTCAGCTTGATATGGTTCTCCAGATGGTATTTTTGTGGAGTCAGTTGAGTTGATCTGTTGAGAGGGAGGTCCCTGTGGCTGAGCACAGGTGGACGTGTCCCTAGTGACTAAGCACTAGTGGACATGTGAGATCTTTAAAATATTTTCTAAGAGTAATATTTACTTGCAACCCTAATTTATGTTGTAAAGGGTACAAGTGGGCCCCACCATGTGAAAGACAATTAATATTCTGTAATGATTAATTATATTATTCATTTAAAAAGGTCACCCATATTGTGTCAATAGACACACCTTTTGATTTGTCAAGTTTTGTATAAATGAGAGTGGATCCCCAGTTTTGATCACACACACTCACTTTTCATCTCATAATTTCAAACCTACTTGTATGGTTTAAGTGTGCACCTCTCTTGGGCACTAGTTTCTAGGTTTTGGTATGCACCCTCTTGTGTGCTAAGCTCCATGGTGTGGGGAATATTCTCTTGTGAATATAGAAAAGGATTGATGGGTTTTTCCCTTGATTGAGAAGGGTTTTTCTGGGATACTTCTTTTGTTCTTGTGCATGGTTATTCTTCTTGTGATCTTGGTTATTTCATCACTTGTGTATAATATTGTTGCATTGCTTATGGTTCAAGTACAGGCTAAATGAAATAAACTACATGTGCATGAGATAAGCATTAAAATTCAACACGTTTAGCCTATGAAATTTTCAAATCATGATTGCCAATGCCGGGTCCATGAAATGTGGGGGGAATTGTAAAAATGTGCATCTCCAAATTGGTCAGTACCACATGAAATTTCAAATGTTTTCTATCGACATGGGTGGTTGTGACATTGTGTTGGGTGTCGAATGGCTAAGGAATTTGGGTCCCATTCTCATGGACTTTAAGTAATTAACCATGCAATTCAACCAATAGGGCCAACAATATAAGTTCTAAGGCATCACAACATGTTCCCCTGAGATCATTAGTTCCCATCACATGGAAAATCTCCTCAAAAAAGGCCATTCTGGCATTATTGCACAAATCCATTCCATTCATGTCACTAAGACACCCTCTATGTCGTAGGACCTCCAATCCATCCTCTACAAACGTAAAGCTATTTTTTCCACTCCCCAGTGACTTCCTTATTCCCATGGTGTTCATGATCATTGCATTTCCCTTGTCCTCGACATCCTTTCTCCCAATGTTCTTCCCTATCGTTATCCATTTTCCTAGAAAAATGAAATTGAGAAAATTGTTCAAGAATTGCTCACAGGAGGCGTTATCCATCCACGTACAATCCCTTATTATTCTCATGTGGTCATGTTCCTTAAGAAATAAGGCTCTTGGCACATGTTTCCTCACTTCTGTGCCCTCAACAAACTCACCATCAAAGACAAATTTCCCATTATTTTCATTGATGATCTCTTGGATGAATTGAGTGGTGCTCAGTTCTTTATTAAACTTGATCTTCTTTCTATCTACCACCAGATACGTATGAAAGAGGCAGACATTCCTAAGACTACATTTTGAACTCATGAGGGCCACTATGAGTTTTTGGTCATGCTTTATGGCTTGTGTAAGGCTCCCTCCACTTTCCAAAGCCACATGAATAATGTATTCCATCCTTTTCTCTGCCATTTTGTCTTAGTTTTCTTTGATGATATCCTCATCTATAATAAAACCTGGAAAACGCATCTTTCTCATGTGGATCAAGTTCTACATCTACTCTCTCAGCACCAACTTTTCCTCAAACAATCTAAATGTTATTTTGGAGCCTCAAAAGTTTATTACTTGGGCCATATTTTGGAAAGGCAGGTGTCAAGGTGGATCCTAAGAAGATTGAAGCTATGCATGATTAGCCTCTCCCAAAAAATATATTGAAGACTAAGTCAAATGTAAGAAGACCTAATAGAAACTTCCGCTTCTAGAAGGATCTTCCTCTAAATTGTTCTTTTGGATAGATAGATTTATTATAAATAGGAGTAGACGGTATGATACATCCCAAATTTGAGGCACCTTCATATTTGTTGTTAATTTAGGAAGATATTGAATAATATACACCATGTATTGATATACCATATATCCCTCCACCATATAACCCTCAGGACATGCTCTTTGTCTAAATAAATCCTTAAATGACTTCAAGTGCCTCTCTACCATCCACATTGGCCTTGTGTGTACATGTCCACACATTTCAATCTCCTCAACTTAGTGTATGAGGTAGTGTTCTTGCACATTGAAAAATGTTGGAGGTAGATACTTTTTCATTTCACACATTAGCCTATGAATTTATCTCCTCCTATATTTTATATCTTCTTTATGGATTTTTTTCGATGACAACCACCTACATGTGATACAAAGAAAATCATAGGTTTCAACAACAAAGTATATACATTGCAAGTAAAACATATGTCAACAAGTTTAGCAACAATTATTTTGCATATCAATCAATATTATTTACCTCATATATTTACCAAGATCATATATAACTTGTTTTACATTGTTGTCAAAGTTGTCAGGGAGAGATAGAGGTAGAACATACTGCAACAAAAAAGGGATCATTATTTTTTTGAAAATAAAACAAACTGACAATACTAAAAAAAAGTATTACCAATATATAAATCTACCAAAATAATTACCTTAAAGAAGGTATGGCAATCATGAGTTTTCACCCCACCAAAATCACCTTTCTTCGTTAAGATATTATTTATGTTTGAAGCAAATCCTGTGGGTAATTTAATTTTCTGAATGATATCTTTTGCAACATTGCTTTCCTACTTTGTAAATAACCATGGAATACTATTTCTATGTCCATTACTATTTGAATAAATCAAATTTTGCATTGCATGATTGGCTTCCTGAATGTCAGTACAAATTTTGATAATTTTTTTCTTTGTCACTCCTTCCATATAAGATTATCCACAATGTTTATGTTACATTCTTCCCAATATGCATTGTATCAAACAAATGAGCTACTTGTTGGTTCTCATAGTAGGGAAACCTACTAAATTTTGTAGGGTAACTTTTCATTCCTTGTGGAAGCCCATTAATGCCTTGACAACATTTATGAAAAATAAGTGAAATTACAACAATAATTGTTAGATACAATAAACAAACTTCAATACAAATTGAAACTGTAAAAAATTAATATATATGATACATAAACTAATTTTTTACCTTGACGATTTCTATTATATTCCAACTTCCATAGCTGAGGTGTGATTATTCATGGTTTTATTTTAGTCTCTTCTTTCAAATTGAAAATATGGTTTTTTGTGATTCAATACCTATGGTTCTTAGGGAGGAAGTGCCTGTACTCATCAACCACTTCCTTCCCTAAACTTCTTGAATGATGAGATTTCATCCTAGGACCACAAACTGGACATGCAAATTTATCCTTTGTTTGAAGACCTGCAAGATATGGATTAATGCCAATATTATTTATAAAACAAGGAATTAATATTTAAGAAACATGCATCATATTTTCAGAAAAATATATACTATTAAAGTGTAGTAGTATGTTACATACCAAAAAAATACGTTAGCCCTCGGGCATCATGAAATTCCATGTAAGTATTCCATGGAATTGAAATTGTGTTTTCCCTATTGGTCTAGAGATGTCATACGTAGTGATGTCAGCCCATAACTTCTATAGATCATCAAAAAGAGGTTCAATATATGCATTCATATATTTCACTTGGTAATTACCTAATTGGTTGAAAGTACACATAATTACTACCTTGTGTGTGTGTAATAAATTATGCAACGAATAAGACAAACGAAATGTGATGTTCAAACAATTTTTGTAAACAAATACCTAGAACAATCATTGTCAACATTGTGTTCTCCCTCTTTATTGACATCCAAGGAGGAAGGTTATTGTTTATAACAAAAATAGGCCACACTAAGAAAGACCTAACCTCACCAAATGGATTGAAACCATCAACTGCAAATGAAAGCCTAACATTACGAGGTTATTCTTTAATAATAGGCCATATTTATTTGATGTTCCTAAATGCATAACCATTTGTATGCATTCGAAGAACATCATCTTGATTTATGTGATGTGTTTGGTAATCCATAAACTGTGCTATGCTTTGACACCTAAGCAATCGTTGCAAACATTGAATTATTGGAAAATGATGTAGAACCTTGTGAGGCACCTTTTTTTGTTACCTGATCGGTTCAATATCTATTGATTTGACATTGTGGGAATTTCATTTTCGATGCATATTGTCCATAATATATAATATGATCATTTAGACATCCATCAATAGTCTGATACTCCATTCCAATATCTTTCATAATGTCACACACCTCTCGGTATGTGTCAGGTAAATTATTTGATGGTAGTAAGAAAAATTTACCTAACAACCTACAACATAAAAAGAAAAAAACTAGTTAATGTAAATAATAGTAATCATAAATATTGCATCCTTAATTTACACATTAATTGACATTAAAAATTGAACTTTAAGTATTATATGTGACGAATTATATTACGTACCATAGTATCTGTGTAAGACAATTGTTTGACAAACCATTCAATACCTTCAAGTTCAACAATAACATTATAATAGAGAGAATATTTGTTCTTGAGCCTTCATAAAGGGGTTGTTGTCCCTTCTCAAGAAGAAGTACATCATGAATATCATCAAAGTTGTCCTCATCAATAGGAGCAAAGATGTCCTAGATCGATCTATTTGTTACATCATTTGGCTCAACAATACTATTGGTGTCATCTTCTTCCATAGGATTGACTTGATCTTCAATATCCATACCATCTTCCACAACTTGTACAATAGTATTTCAACTACTACTAGGCACATAAATTTCCAGTACCACACACCTAGGAGGATTTATCTTTATAATTACAAATAATAAACAACATTAGTGTATATAAAAAATATTAAAATGAAAGAATATTTTATAAATACACTGAATACAAAAACATATATAAATAATAACTTACCATTGGACGATATGTATACCCCCCTTCAACATGCCCATTCCTCCAACAATGTCTTTCAATTGTTTTTCTTACAAGTCTTCTTCTATTAAAGCCCATGCATTGATTACAAGGGCAATAACATTTCCCATCACCCTGTGCCTTCAATGTCTCCCTTCTTGGAATATTGAGAGTGGCGGGGGGGTGTGAATTAGTATGAGCACTTTATTTCCACTTTGAACTACAATGTCTATTATTTATCTTTATGATTAGTATTTAACAGTTTAACATTAACATTTAATGTATCATCGCTAGTATAAATCAACCATGAACAATAAGTAACCACAAATACATAGTACACCAGAATATTACATGGAAACCCAATGCGGGAAAAAACCATGGACTAGTTTTCTTATATGTAAGAAGAAATACATTCATAGGAAGCACCAACTTCCTAATTTTCCAGCTACAACCCCCTATTTTCTAGGCTCCAACCTAAAGGAATCTCCAACTCCCTGATTCTCTGACACCAACCGAAAGGAGGCTACAAACCCCTTTCCTTACCCCGTCCAAACCACCCAAAAATATAAATGCAGACAACCTGACACTACAACTGAATCAATCAAAATGTTATTGGTCTGTCATTGTTACTGTGACAACCTGTCACTGGAGCTATACTTCATAAACTCAAACCCTTATGCCTCAAACCCTCATACCAAGATCCACAAGAATTTCTTCCAAATCAAATACTCATGAACTACTGAGACAATTTTGTGTTGGAATACTACAGAATATAGACCTTGACATACACAGTAAACCATACCTCTCAAATTGTAGTTGACATGATAGATTACATCTTTTGAACTTCAATTTCCTCAACAAATTTGTACCTTGTACTATGTAAACTCGCGGATGTCCACGCTTTGTCCCACTGTGGCTTGCAGATGTCCATGCTCTAATTCCTCTACAACCTACGAATTTCTATTCTTCTTTGTTCTTATTCATTTTCCTTCACTGAACCCTACAGATGTTCACACTCTCCTTTTACTGAAAATCACAGATTTCCACACTCTTCCTTCATTGCAACTCATTGATGTCTTCAAGAAAAACCTAGAACAATAAGCTTAACTTCATCCCTTCGGCTCCTGTAACTTCACTCTTCACTGAAGTTCGATGCCTCAGATTCACTTCTTCATATTTTTCACTAGTACATTCCCATAACAATTTACAAAATGGATATTCAATGTGTTCAATAGGTTTTAATAAGAGTCTCTTGAAGTCTTATTTATACTTTCCAAGTGACTTCCTTTATGGGCTAGCTTGTAATTGTTTTACCCATTTTCCTTATTTTAGGGCTAACCCACACTCTCATGTTACAAACACTTTACCCTTATTTAAATTCTTGTTGAAACTACTTTACCCTTAATAATTGACCTGTAACTTCTTGTTGACTTGTTGACCTTCTAGGGGCTTCTAGATCATTCTTCGGGGTCCTCCAACATTACAAGACCATAATTCCCCAACCGTGAGGAACCATGTGGCATGCCACATATCATCAGAAACTGTAAGGTACCAGATCTATTATAATAGCTGAACATAGAAATATTGCAGAGAATAACAGCGGAACAACACAATATATGAAACCACAACACCAAAATAATACCTTTATTGATAGGAAACAACATTCACTTGCATCTTCGAGGGGGGAACCTCTAGCAGAGAAGCACTCTATTACAATAATTCTCAAGACAAAACTTCTCATGACTCCTACTCTTATTTATACTAATTCTATCTTCTAAAGATCATTCTAGAAGAAGATCCTTCTAGAAGCAGAAGTAGAAGCTTCTATTATGTATTCTTACATGACTTATTATGATTTATTAAATAGGCCTTATTAACTAATGTAGGCCTTTATTACATAGAAATGTATTATTCTATCTGTGTGAAGGGTTAGGGAGGTTAGGTCCCTAACATGCCATCCCCCTTGAAAAATATTATTTTCCTCAAGGATTTAGATGAGGAAATTGTCTCAGAATGGTAGTCGACTCCCAAGTTGCATCTTCGGGAGTTGTATCTTTCCACTTCACTAACACTTCCTTGATGGTGCACTGACAGAGACAATGCTCATGTTGGTCCAAGACTGCTTATGGTTGAAACCAAATGAAACCTTCTTCATCCAACTCAGGGAGACTAGTTTGAGTTTGGAACTTAATACCAATCACCTTCTTTAAGCATGAGACATGAAAAATAGGATGGATCTTAGAATGACTAGGAAAATCTAACCAGTAAGACACCTGCCCCACTCGCTTGAGAATTGTATAACGACCCTAAAATTTGGGAGAATTATTTTGATAGTGGTCTATTTTGTGTGAATTTTGCTTATAGGGTTGCAAACGAAGAAATACTTGGTCCCCTTCGACAAATTTTCATCTGGAATGACCTTGATCTGCTTGTTGCTTCATGCAATTTTAATCCATGGCCAAATTTGTTTTGAGAATGTGGAGAATAGCCTCATGAACTTCAAGATTGTTTTCAACCTATTAAACCTTCGATACACCTGGAATATAGGAGAGAAGCGATGGTGGATTTTTTCCATAGACTGCTTCAAAAGGATTCATGTGATTAGAATGTTTTACCACCATTTAGCAAGGGGTAACCATTGAGTCCACTAATTATGTTGTTCAGATGCAAAACACCGCAAATAGGTTTCCAAACACTTGTTGACAACTTCAGTTTGGCCATCAGCCTGGGGATGATAGGAAGTGTTGAGATGCAATTGGGTTCCCTAGAGATGGAACAATTCTTGCCAAAAATTGTTGGTAAAACTAGGGCTCAGTCAGAGACAATAGAATGAGGCATGCCATGAAGGTTGAAGATATTATCCGTAAAAATTTGAGCCACTGTGGATGTTGTGAATGGGTGTTGGAGAGCACAAAAATGAGCATATTTGGAAAGACGATCAACTACCACCATGATGACTGATTTATTTCCTGATTTAGGTAAGCCAACAATGAAGTCCATAGAAATATCTTGCCAAATAACTGACGAAATTAGGAGTGATTGGAGTGTTCCTAGGGTCTTGTCCATTTCTCCCTTATTCCATTGACATACATCACATTCAACCACAAAGGTGTGCACGCCGCACGTCCTATTTCATACCATCCCATAAAAATAATGTTTGAGCCTTTCATATGTTTTGGTGAAACTTGAATGCCTTACTGTGGGGGAAGCATGAAGCTCTGAAAGCACCCGATATTTAAGTTGCAACTATTTTTTGAGATACAGATGAACTTTGTAGCGAAGTGTGTTATTGTGCCAAGAGTACATGAGAGAAATTGGAGAATTGGCTTGAAACTATTGGATAAGGCCATAAATTTTGGGGTCTTGCAGCCATTCCTTGTGAGCAGCTTGGATCCAATCTGGAATAATGAAGGAGAGACAAAAAAGGGATCCTTTGTCTTCATACTTTTGGGAAAGAGCATCAACAACCACATTTTATTTTCCCTTCTTGTAAATTATCTCATAATAATATCCAAATAGATTAAGACCCATTTTTCTTTCTCTGGGGAGGAAATTTGTTATTCCAGAAAATGCTTGAGGCTCTTATGATCAATTTTAATTTGGAAGCGTTGGCCCAATATATAAAGATGTCATAGATCCACAACAGGAAAAATAGCCAACATTTCCTTTTTATATATTGATTGGCCCTAATGACACTCTGAAATGTATTTGTTGGTGAAGGCCACTGGTCATCCTTCTTGCATGAACTACACCAATTCCTTTCTCAGATGCATCACATTCAAGGAAAAAATTCTTTTTGAAGTCGGGAAGGGCCAGGACAGGAGTTTTGCACATAACCTCTTTCAAATCATGGAACGCTTGATCAGTTGCATGAATCCAATTGAAAGCATTATTTTTAAGGAGAGTAGTGAGAGTTGTTGTAATTTTTCCATAGTTCTGAACAATTTTGAGATAATAGCTTGTTAAACCCCGAAAACCACACAAAATATTGATATTTTTGGGGTGAGGCCAATCCTGCATGGATTCAATTTTCTTAGGATCCACCCTGACACCATCCTTGCCAACAATATGACCCAAATACTCCACTTCTGAAGCTCCAAAGGCACATGTAGATTGTTTAAGTAAAATTTGGTTCTAAGAAAGGAGATGGAGAACTTGATCCACGTGGGAAAGATGGGTTGCCTATGTTTTACAATAGATGGAAATATCATCAAAGAAAACTAAGACAAAATGAAGGAGAAAATGAAGGGAGACATGATTCATGAGACTTTGGAAAGTGGAGGCATCATTGCATAGGCCAAAGGGAATGACTAAGAAATCATAGTGGCCCTCATGAGTTTGAAAGTCATCTTGGGAATGTCAACCTCTTTCATACATATCTGGTGGTAACTAGAATGAAGATCTAGTTTATTAAAGTAGTGAGAACCACTCAATTCATCCAATAGATCATTAATGACATAAATGGGAAACTTGTATTTGATGGTGAGTTTGTTGAGAGCATGAAAGTTTTTGGAGGACCATGACCACAGGAGAAGAATAAGGGTTGTTACTATGGCAGATGACACCCACGTCGATCAATTATTGAACAATTTTCACAATTTCATTCTTTTGGGAAAAGAGATGACAATATGTTCTTACATTGGGAGGAAGACTACCTGGAACTAGAGGAATGGAATAATCATGAACACCGCGAGAAGGGGGAAGGCCATGGGGAGTAGAAAAAATAGTGTGGTGCTTAGAAAGTATAGATTGGAGGTCAAGATGAACAGATGGTGTCTCAGCTGCTTGAATGGCACTGATTTGGGAAACAATTTAGAAATGGCCTTTTTTGAGGAGCTTTTCCATTCGATGGGAACTAGTGATCTTAGGGGATCTTGTTGTAATTCCTTGGAACTTGTATTGTTGGTCATCATGTTGAAACTACATGGTCAATTCCTTAAAATACATGAGGATGGGACCTAAAGTGTGTAACCATTTTTCACCTAACACAATTTCACAACCACCCATGTCGATAGCGAACATATGAGATTTCAAGTTGTATTGGCCAATTTGGAGACACATTTTCACAATTCTCCCCACATTTCATGGAACCTCCATTGGAAATCATGATTTGAAAATTGTTGATTGCATGGATATAGCAAGGGGTTTCTTGACCAATGCATTGATGAATGAAATTATGAGTGCTACTACTGTCAATTACGATGATGACCTTCTGGTTTTTAATGCATCCAAATAGTTTTAGGGTTTGTGGAGCAGAGAAGCCTGTGAGTGCATTCAAGGAAATTATCAGTTCAACTTCTGGTCGATCAGATGATAAAGTGATAGAGCTGTCTTAGGTAGATCAGCTGCATGAGAAGCCTTGATCTCATCTTCAACAAAATCCTTAGAGATGTCCATGAACAAATTTTATTCCTTACACTTGTGCCCTAGAAATTTTTTTCATGGAAATTATAGAAAATACCTTTGAGTTGGCATTCATCCATTTCTTCCTAGGTTAATTTTTGGATCTTGAGAGGGGTGGGATGAGGGGTAGGAGTGGTAGGAAGAGGGAATGGAGGGAAATAATTTTTGCAGTGTTGGGAAAAAACAACTTGTTGGGCTTCCTTGGCACATTGAGTAGCTTCCAACCAAGTATGGGGGTGATTCGTGAGCACTTGGGCTCGTATATCATCCTTGAGGTCACTGATAAAGAATTCTCAGAAAAAAGTATCAGGCATGCCCTCTATTCTGGAAGCTAATTACTCAAATGCATCTATAAACTCTTTCATTGTACCTGATTGTTTCAATTTGGTCAGACGACTGAAGTAGTGTGTATTAGTGTCAAATTGGTCATAAAGTTCAGCCACAAACTGGGTCCAAGCCACATATCCTTGGCATGATTTTGATGTCATTTCCACCATTTCCAATGTTCAAGGTCAAACTAGAGGACACCGTAACGAATTTTGGACAATTCATCGGTGATCCCTTGCAAGGAGAAGTAGTGTTCCATTTGAGTGACCCAACCATTAGGATTCGAGCCATCAAATTTTTTGAACTACACTCATGGAAGACGCAGATCATGATGAAAAGGGTTGGACAAAAACTATTGGGAATTGGAGGAAACGGTACCTTCGAAGTTAGAAGGTTGGTCAAATGAGGAAGGGATTCCAGAAATGGGTAGTTTTTCCAAGACCTTATAGAAAATGAGTCAAGTTTAGACTCAAGGTGGGATTCAAGCTAGCTAGAAAGGTGAGAATTGATTTCCTTCGTCAATTCCTCTTTCAGGTAGTCCATTTTGGACTCAATGTGGTTATCTGTGTATTTTTCAAGGTCTTGGTTGTGAGTGTTGGCCATGGTGAGGGGAAAACACAAGAAGAGGTGGGAAATAAAGGTGGGTGAAAGGATGGGTGGGTCCAGGAAAAAAAAAGTTAAGAAATTATAGGTATCACTATGATCATGATGAAAAGAGGATTCTAATGGAATATGTCCCAAGTAGGGTTGTTGGAAGGGGGTCGGGACCATAAGAAAAAAAAAAAGGCTAAAAATTGATAGGGACCATCTAATATTTTTTTTTCTTTTTTACTCCTATGCAGTTATACTCTGATATGAAGAATATTTTAGTGTTGGAATGCCCAAATTATTAATAGGAAAAAATCAGTTTCGAAATTCCCAAATTATGAATAGGAGATATCTTGTCTATTCCCTTTCTATATTGTTTGAGTCCCGATTTTTATTTTTTTTATTTTTTATTTTTATTTTTTTTTTATCTTGGTAGGGTTTCTACAGACAAGGTTTTTCCCTGTGTTATAGATCTATAATATATGTATGTATTCCAATAGTAGTACTCGGACCAATATCTCAAGGCACCAACTAATGAGGCTATATATTTCCCTTAGTGATACTACCCGACTACCCAAGTATTAGAGAGTATCTTCCCGAGTGTTGTTCTCGGTGGCACTATAGCAGTCAAGTGACCGATTGGTTTATCTATGGAGGGATTTAGGATATCAAGGACAATCTATATACAACTATTGTCTAATGCACTACCACTCGAAGGGGTACCAACAAGGGTTACAAGGGTGGATAACAATGTACACTTTAGTACCACTTGTAGTTCTTGCCTGTATGATTCCATGACATTGTATTTATGCGTTGAACGACATATCTTTGTAGCTTTAAGATGTCAGAATATGTCTCTACCCTGAAAAAAAAAACCCACGATTTTATGCCAAGTGCTTTGATGCCACTTGTAAGGTACCAGATCTATTATAATAGTTGAAAATAGAAATATTGCAGAGAATAACAGCGGAATAACACAATATATGAAACCACAACACCAAAATAATACCTTTATTGATAGGAAACAATGTTCACTTGCCTATTTGAGGGGGGAACCTCAAGCAAAGCAATGCTCTATTACAATAATTATCAATACAAAACTTCTCATGACTCCTACTCTAATTTATATTAATTATATATTCTAAAGATCATTCTAGAGGAAGATCCTTCTAGAAGAGGAAGCTTCTATTAGGTCTTATTATATTGAATTATTCCAATTTATTAAATAAGCCTTATTAAATAATGTCATCCTTTATTACATAAAAATATATTATTCTATATACGTGAGGGCTTAGGGCGGTTAGGTCCCTAATAGAAATGCAATGATACATATTATCCATCCATGAAAGAGTTATCTGCATTTATATTGTCATGTATGTCATTTTTCCTCGATCAATTATGGGTTCCATAACCATACCTTCAAGGCTTCCTGACTTCTTCAAGGGTTTAAATCAATGACAACCAATCTTTCAACAATATCCCCCTTTGGAATTGATGGAAACACTCTGGTGAAATACCACAACACTATGCTCCCCCTCTGACCATTTCTCCCTCTGTCTTTATACCTCTGATCTTTCTTTATGTTTCTTTGCATCTTCTCATTCTCCCCCCCTTTGAAATCAAATGCAATGGATAAATTTCCTTGGGGATGCTCCCATTATCTGAACCCCCCTTGGGGTTGCTCCCCCTATTGGAACTCTTCTTGGGGTTTCTCCCCCGGTCTACACTCTTCTTGGGGATACTCCCCCTATATGCACTCTATGGATCATTCTATTGACTTTTTGTCTTCACGATGCTTCCTCTTGTAAATCATTGATATATATTAAAAGAATTCAAAAGTTCTTGACTCCAAGTATTCATGTCCTATCATATATACTTCTTCTTTTCTCCTGTCTTTTTGTGCTTGATGTTGTGAATTTCACTCGGGTCAGAAACTACTCCAATTCTCTGTCAAAGATACTCAAAAGTATCACTCGGAATAGGTTTAGTGAAGAAATATGCAATCTGTTAAGAACCAAACATCAATATAGCATAGAAAAACCTTAGGAAAAGTACTCAACGCCTTGAAAAAGAGATAATTTCAGATAATAAGCCTCTTCGAGGGGGCAACCTCCTTTTACCCCACTTAAATGTTCAAGTACAAG
>ML784999.1:167715-187508 GCA_009831015.1 Picea engelmannii
GTATCACTGGATTCTTTGAGATACTAAATGCACTCGTGTTATCACAAAGTATCGGAATGGGATCATCATAGTCCACCTATATATCTTGTAAAGTTTTTTTCATTCAGAGAACCTGAGTACAACATGTTGTTGCGGCAATGTATTCTTCTTCTGTTGTACACAATGATATTGATGATTTCTTCTTGCTTAACTAGGATACCAAAAACTCACCCAAATAGAAAGTTTCTCCACTTGTAATTATTCTATCGTCAATTCTTCTAGCCCAATCTGCATCTGTATAAGAAATTAGAGATATTTCATTTCTTTTTGGATACCATAACCCATAGTCTTTTGTTGCTTTGAGATATCTGAATATTCTCTTTACTGCCATAACATGTGTTTCCTTTGGTGCTACTTGAAATATTTCTAATTTTCCAATTGCTTACATCACATCTGATTTTGATGATGTCACATAGAGTAAGCTTCCAATCATTGATCTGTAGAGTCTTTGATCTGCATCCTTAGATTCATCTTCTTTTCTCAACTCACAACTTGTTTGCATAGGAGTACTTATGGGCTTACAATATTCCATTCCAAACCTTTTTAGAATTTCTTTGATGTACTTGGTTTGTGAAATAAATATACATGTATCATACTGATATACCTGAAGTCCTAAAAATAATTTAAAATCACCAAGCAAAGACATTTCAAACTCATTCTGCATGTCTTTAGTAAACTTTTGATTCATCCTGTCATCATCACTTCCAAAGATAATATCATCAACATAAAATTTGATTATTAATATGTTATCCTCATTTACCTTTATGTAGATATTATTGTCTGCATTACCTTTCCTGAACCGTTGTTGATGTAAATACATGTCCAACCTTGAGTACCATTCTCTAGGGATTTCTTGAGACCATATAGTTCTTTCTTCAACCTGCAAACATAATCGTCCCTTTCTAACAACGGAAATCCTTTTGTCTGCTCGATGTACACTTCTTCTAACTCTCTATTTAGGAAGGTTGATTTTACATCCATATGATATACCTTGATCTTATTTGAACATGCATAAACCAAGATTAATCTAATTACTTCCATTCTAAAAACAGGGGAAATGTTTCTTCGAAGTCTATTCCCTCAACCTGGGCATATCCTTTACATACTAACCTTGCTTTATTTTTGGTTACATGTCCATTCTCAATTAGCTTGTTCTGAAATACCCATTTTGTGCCAATCATGTTATTGTATTTTGGTCTAGGAACTAGTTCCCATCTGTCGTTCTTCTCTATCTAATCTAATTTTTCATCCATATCCTTGATCCATTGTTCATCATTGTTTACCTCTTCAAACTGCTTAGTTCAACTGTAGATAATAATGTTAGGTGTTGTTGTTCTAGTTACATTATTCTTCTTCGGGTTTCAACTCCTGCATATTTATTCCCAATAGTCTATTCTGGTGGATGATTTTTTTGTACTCGTCAGTTGGGTGTCTTAGGAGGTAATTATTGCTTGTCTTCCTCTTGTTCCGCTTATGTCTACTCTTCTTCTTTTGTTTCTTCTTCTTTTAGATCGTCTTCATCACTTTGTTCTTCTAAGTCTTTGCTTCCATCTTTTCCCTTCTATACATTTGTCTCATCAATCGTTTCATTGATGCTTTCCATAATTTTTTTGAGTCTTGGACTAAAGTATTTATATGATTTTATTTTTCTTGAATACCCAACTAGTATGCCTTTGTCAACTCGGGATTCAAATTTTCCAAGACTACCATCTTCTCTTTTTATATAACATTTGCTTCCAAGTACTCTAAAATGCTTCACATTTTCTAGTCTTTCTTTCTATAACTTATAGGGAGTCTTATCATTGTTACTTCTGAGCATTCCTTTGTTTAGGAAGTGAGATATTGTATGTATTTCATGTTCCCAAAAGATGTCACTCAACTTAGAATATTTCAACATGGTTCTGGCCATTTCCTATATTTTTTGTTCTTTATTTCGACAACTCCATTCTATTGAGGTGTCTTGGCTGTTGAGAATTGTATTTTTATTCCATGTTCGCCACATAAATCCATAAATTCCTTTGATTTAAACTCTCCACCATTATCTGATCTAAAACACTTGATTTTCAAATCCATCCCAGTTTCAACCATTTGTTTGTATATCTTGAAATGTTTGAAATCCTCTGAATTCTTCCAGAGAAACCAAATTGCAGTCATTCTTGTGTAGTCATCCACTAGTAGCATAAAATAATGTTCACCATTTAATCCCTTTGTTCTTTTAGGTCCACATATATCAGTTTGTACAATATCCAATGAGTTTTTAGTGGAGTACTATTTTGATTTGAACTTGATCTTGGTTTGTTTTCCTTGTAGACAATGCTCACATAGAGTATTTGATGGCTTTGAGATCTCAGGCATTTCTTTCACTTCTTCCTTTCTATTTATTTTGACAAGGTTATCAAAGTTCATGTGACCCATCCTTATGTGCCAGAGCCAAATTTAATTTTCCTTTCCTAAGAAACATTTTTCCCTTCCAATCTCATTCAGGAAATATATGTTGTTTGAGGTTCTTCTAGCTATAGCTACTAATTTTCCTAATCCTTTTTTTCTGATCTCACATTTTTCTAAATCAAACAAAAGTTTGTGTCCTTGATCACACATTTGATTGACACTTAGAATATTATGCTTCATATCTTCGACCAATAGAACATTTTATTCCTTAGAATCTTTGCTTCCAAGCTTGACTGTGCCTCTACCTATTATTATGGTTGAGTTATCATTTCCAAATGAAACTAATCCATCTTGTTCCTTCTTCAAAGTAAAAAATGTGTTCTTGTCACCTACCATATGCTTCGAAAAATCGTGGTCAACATACCACCCACTTTTCTTGTGTTGTGATTGTAAATCCAACGAGCATTCTTCATTGTTGAATTGATCATGATTTCTTCTCCATATCCTTTGTGGTTCTTGTTTATGACTATTGTTATTCCTCGTTTGTTCCTTTGGGGGAACAATCATTCTACGATCTTTGTCCAGGTGTCCAAAATTGTTGCACTTGTAGAACTTTCTTTCATTACTTAGTGAACCAAAACTATTATGATTTTTGTTTCGTGCTTCATGTGACTTTCTAGGATAATTGTTGTTTGAATAAACTTCATATTTTCTTTTGTTCTGAGCATAGCCTCTATAGTTTGCATCTTTATGACCAAAATTGTTACAAGAATAGAATAAAATAGTTTGATACCTGAATGTAGGGAGTCTTTTGAATGGTGTTGCTCTTATGAAGCCTTCTTCTTCTTGATATGTTATTGATTGTTGGTTATGTGTTCCGAATCTTCTTGGTAGTCCAGTTCCTCTGTGATTTTATTCTTGAGTACCTATGACTATTTCTGCATAGGTGCTTTGTTCTACTTCTTGTTTTGTTGTCTTGGAGCCTCAGCCTTTCTCAGACTGCATTTGGTTGTATCCTAGCCCGGACTTGTCATGGTATGGCCATTGACTGTTGATGATCTCATCCAATATTTTGGTGATATTATGTTTCATATATTTCTTCTGAATATCTCTTCTTCGGGTAATTATTTATGCTTCCAAGCTCTCAATCATCTTCTCTTTATATTCTAACTATTTTTTGAGTGTTTCTTTAATCATTTTGTCTTCTTCTACCTGGATCTTTAACTTTGTGATTATATTCTTGATTTCTTCTGAGTTGGAATTTTGAGATCCTTCTTTCTTCTTTAACTCTTTCTTGAGTGACTTAATTTTCTTTCTTTATTTCCCTAGTTCTTTTAAGGCACTGATTAATTATTCTATGAGTTCAAATTCACCTTCTTCTTCGTAATCATTAGAATCTTCTTCATCATATTCTATTTCCATGAATATTTCTCTTTCCAAATCATTGTCACTATCATCATCCTCTTCTGGTGAAGAGTTGTCTTCCTTTAAGTAGAAATTTTTCTTGAAGAATTTTTTTTTTTCTTTCTCTTGTCTCCCTTTTGATTTTTCTTTTTCTTCTTATGATCTTCTTCTTCATTGCTACCTTTATTCTTAGCATAAGGAAATTTAGAATAAAAATGACCAATACCATCAAAATTAAAACATTTTAATGGAAGCATACATTTGTATTTGTCGGTTCTTCTTTTCAACTTTCTCACAAAGTTTCCTACTTCTTCATCTTCCTCTAAATCGTCACTATAGCTAGAATCTAGTTTTGATTTTGGATTGTTCTTCTTCTTTGTCTTATTATGTGCCTTAAACGTTGATTCCTTCATGATTGGGCATCTTTTTCTATTCTCATCTCGAAAGATGTGAATATTCCATGTAGCTCGTCCATGCTCAAACTGTTAATATCAATTCTTTCTTCCAGGGATGATATTTTAGGATCAAATCTCATAGGAAGAGATCTTAGAACCTTTTGAATAATCATTGATTCATCAACTTCTTCTCCCAGTCCTCTAATGGTGTTCACTATTTTTTCAACACGTAGAAAGTAGGCTAAAATGTCATCATCTTCCTTCATCTTCAATTGATAAAATTTCTCCCTAAGGATTTGAATATTAGCTCCCTTGAATTTGGCATCTCCTTCGTATATATTTTGAATTTTATCCTAGATATTGTTTACAGTCTTGAAATGCATAACCTTGAAAAAAACTAAATTATATAGACTCCTCAGAATGATGTCTTTATCCTTTGAATTACTTTTTCTGAGTTTCTTTCCATCTTTGTTAGTTGGGGGAGTGGTTGGTTTTGTATATCCATCTACTACTGACTGCCAAACGTCAAATCCATGTGCCTGTAAAAATGTTTCCATCCTTTTATTCCAAAATCCATAGTTTTTTCCATCAAACCTTGGTGCTCCAATATTAGTGTATTCCATTATCTCCTTCCAGTGTTTAAATTGTTTTGTGAAGGACCTACTCTTATACCAATTGTTGGAATACTGAGAGAGGGGTGTAAATCAGTATGAGCACTTTATTTCCACTTTTAACCACAATGTGTATTCTTTAACTTTATGAGCAGTACTTAATAGTTTAACATTAGAATTTAATGTATCATCAACAATATAAATCAACTAAAACAATAAGAAACCACAAATACATAGTACACCAAAAGTTTACATGGAAACCCAATGCGAGAAAAAACCACAGAATGTTTTTCTTATATGTCAGAAGAAATACATTCATAGGAAGCACCAACTTCCTTATTTTCCAGCTACAACTGGAAGGAGGCTACAACCCCCTAGTCTTTAGGCTCCAACCTAAAGGAATCTCCAAATCCCTGATTCTCTGACACCAACCGAAAGGAGGCTATAACCCCCTTTCCTTGCCCCATCTAAACCAACCAGAAATATAAATGTAGACAACCTGTCACTACCATTGAATCAATCAAGTTGTTATTGATTTGTGACTATAACTATCACAACATGTCACTATTTCTATACTTCATCAACTCAAACCCGTATGCCTCAAACCCTCATACCAAGATCCACAAGAATGTATTAAAAATAAAATACTCATGAAATACTAACACATTTATGTGTTGGACTACTGCAGAATATAAACCCTAACATACACAGTAAATTGTACCGCTCAAATTGTAGTTGACATGATATATTATATCTTTTGAACTTTAGTTTCATCAACAAATTCGCTCCGTATACTCTGTAAATCGTGGATTTCCACACCCTAATTCCTTCACAACCCATGGATTTCATTTCTTCTATGTGTGTTTGTGTTTTCCTTCACTAAACCATACGGATGTCCATAGTCTCCCTTTACTACAAATCGTGAATGTCCATGCTCTTCCTTCACTACAACTCGCGGATGTCTTTACGAAAAACCCTAGAACAGTAAGCTCAACTTCGTCCCTTCGAATCCTGCAACTTCACTCTTCACTGAACTTCACTACCTCAGACTCATTGCTTCAAATCTAACAATAGTACCTTCCCATAACATTTTACAATATAGATATTCAATGTGCTCAATATGTGTTAATAAGAGTATCTTGAAGTCTTATTTATACTTTCCAAGTGACCTCCTTTAGGGGATAACTTGTAATTTCTTTACCCCTTTTCCTTATTTTAGGGCTAACCCACACTCTCTTCTTGTAACCAATTTACCCTTAATTAAATTCTTGTTGCAATGAATTTACCCTTAATAATTGACTTGTAACTTCTTGTTGAATTGTTGACCTTCTAGGGGCTTCTAGATCATTCTTCAGGGTCCTCCAACTTTACAAGGCCATAATTCCTCAATCGTGAGGAACCACATGGCATGTCACATATCATCGGAAGTGACATGATACATATTTTCCATCCATGAAAGAGTTACCTACATTTATATTGTCCTGCGTGTCCTTTTTCCTCGATCAATTGTAGGTTACATAACAATACCTTCTGGGCTTCTTGACTTCTTCAAGGGTTGACATCAATGAAAACCAATATTTCAAGGGCCCTTAACCTAGAAAGTGTTCTTTTCATTCTCTTCATTTGTAATCCTTGGCGTTGGGATTTCATATTACAACAAAATCCACTGAAGCAACATAAGTACAATATATGAATATACTCTTATGGTACAAATGTCATCGAATATTGACCCCATATGTACTGGAGAATTAATCCATTTTTTTCATAGATTTGTTAAAGGTTTATAACATTAGTCAACAATTAATCAATAAATCAAAACCATACATTTTTACCACATAGTATTCAAAGCTTCACTATAAGCAATTAATAAATCAAACAATAAAACAGAACTAGACCAAGGCAAATTGTATAGTCATTAAATCAAATTGAGTAGACATGTTCATATCTATTTCCTAGGAAGCAATTTTCGTCCCCATATAAAATAATGTCTAAGGGTTATGAATCTAGTGTGGGTATTTAAAAGGAGACAAATAAATATTAAAATTTTCTAACCCTCAAAGTACAAAATTTGAGCTATGTAGATCAAGAATTGGATCCCGGGAAAGTAGCACGTAGAAAAAAGACTAATAATTCATGCAACGAACAATGACAAAAAAAATATTTTATAACCATCGCACCTACAACAAAACAAAATCACTCACCATCATTGGTCTTTCGACGAACATTGACTATGTCAATGTTGACCAAGTCAGTGACCGTTAAACCGTTTTCAAACGGGTAGTTTACATTTTTAAAGTGAGCTGCTAGATCAACAAAATATCATCGCAAGATCAACGAACCTAGAAGTTCGTCGAAAGTACGAAACACAACGGGGCGCCCATAAAAAAATGATTAAAATTTTAATAATTATGTCATAATTTGCGATGGTATGATTACTTTTATCCTTATGGTTGGAATGTTTTTTTGAATATTGACCCCATATGTAGTAGTGTGTGTTACTACATGAGACTCTAGGGGAGGGTTCCAATTTTGTGTGATTTTTGAGGAAGGTTATGAAGGATTGGGATTTTTTGTATTTGGATGCAAATGGGAATTTTGGTGGACTATTAACAGCCTGGAAAAATACCATCATTCTGACAAATTCCTCTACGCTTGATTTGGGTCTTTGGATTGAACTTTTTTTCAAGGAGATGAATCTGAAGATATTTGTAGTTAACTATTATGGCCTATATGAATTGACAAGTAATATTGGAACATTTTTTCTCTTTGGATTGCATTCATTAATATTTGTGATTATTGGCAGACACTTTAATTTCATTTTACTAATATTGAAGGCTTCGGGGTCAAGCACTCAAGTGGATACACAAGTAGACTTTTTCAAGCTTAACATTGAATCAACGAGGTTAATTGGCATGGCTCCTATTAAGATAATTTTTAAGTGGTGGAACAATCAGATGGGAGATGTAGGAATTTCAAAAAGGATTGATCATTTTCTTATTTTAAAGTTCTTTTTTTCCATCAATGGAAAGAATTAGACTGTGGATCGAAGCTAGTCATATCTCGAACCATTCTCCAATACTAGCATAATTTGAAAGGGATACTTAAAGATCAAGTATCCCTTCTAAATTCAATGTTATCAATATCGATGACAATGACTTCTAATCATTCATAAAGAAGGAATGGTGCACATATGATCCAAGCTCTAGAGATTCTACTAGTTATCAATTTGTGAGGTCTATAAAAAAAATTAAAGGGGGTAGTAATGGCTTGGGTTTCATATCAAAGGATCAAAATCAATAAGGAGTTGTTATGCCATGAATGAGGTGAGTTATTGAGGAGAAAAAAAATATTATAAAAGATATGGAGAAAAATAAAAACAAAACTCTTGCTTGAAGGGAAGAGAAAATGAGGTTAAAGAGAAAGGTTAATTGGATTGAGAAGGGTGATGATTTAAAAAAAAAAATCATCATTTTGAAAATCAAAGGAAAAAAGTGAGTACTCTGTGAGAGATGAGGAATGAAAGGTGACGAGTTTTTCAAATATTGCATGTTTGGGGTCCAGCATGATAAGTCTATTTATTATGAGCCAACCATGGAAAAAATGGAGGAGATCCTGAGATTAACTCCACGTTTACCTTGTTTTGTCAATGACAAGGATAATTAGATGTGACAGAGGACATATCAAAGGACGAAATTATGACTACTTGGTGATATTGTAAAAAGGATAGGAGTCCACATCTATATGGATGGCCAATGGAGTCTTATATGGGTGTTTTTGATATTTTGGGGATGATCTCTTGAAGGTGGTGAATGAGGTCAAGTTGTATGGTAAGGTCCTTGGAGAATTTAATTCTATTGTTTAGCCATGATCCATAAGAAGGTGAAGCCTAAATACTTTGAGTATTTTAGGTTTATCTCATTGTCTAATTGGGTTTACAAGATATTTGTAAAATTCATGTCTATGAGGCTTAAAAATAAATAAATTGAAGTGATCTCTCAAGAGAAGTTTGGGTTGCTAGAAGGGAAGTACATATTTCAGATGATTAGTTCTATCCAATATGGGTTGCAAATTGTTAAATTAAAAAATATTTTAGAAATGATTCTAAATATTGATTTATCAAAGTGTATCATAGGATTTCATGGTTTTACTTGAGATTATTGATTTTGTACGTGGGATTTAACTTGGAGGTAATCAAGTGGATTATGGGATGTGTCTACTCAGTGTCCTTTTCCCTACTTATAAATGGTTTGGATTAAAACTTTTTTAAACCCTATATGGGTTTAAGGTAGAGGTTCCTTCTTTCCACCCTATTGTTTTTACTAGTTGATGAGGCACTAAGTCAATGTATTATTGGATCTCAGAGAGTAGGGGTTATATCCGGGTGAAGATTGGTGGATCTCTTTCTCTATATCACCTTTTATTTATTTTTTCTAATGGTAGTATGAGAGAATATATGCATCTTTAGGAGATTTTGGACTTGTTTAGTTTTGGTACATGTATGTTTATAAATGAGATCAAGTCTTATGTTTATTTCAATGGTTTTGGGGAGAATATGGTTCAACTTCTATATGAAATCTATCCCTTTAATTGCAATGATTTAAATCGAGGTTTTAATATCTTTTTTATACTTTGAAACCTAATTGTTTCAAAAAATAGGATTGGGGATGGACATAGGAAAATATTGAGTCTCATATTGATCTATAGTGTAATAGGTAGTTATCTATAGGTGGTAGAGTTACACTAGTAAAATTTGTCTTAGAGGCAATACATGTTTTTTGGCAATCATTGGTTGATATTCCAAAAGGGGTGCTTGAAAGGATTAGAAAGATGTGTTTTGTTTTTCTAGGGTTAGGATGTAAGGAAGTTTCAAAGGTTCCTTTAGTGAAATAGCAATTTTTGGCTCAACCAAAGGAAGAGGGTGGTTGGGGTTTGACAATGATGCATCATTTTAGTTGAACATTGGCAACAAAGATCTTATGGAGAGATATCAAAAGTTAGAATGGGCTTTGATGATATTCTAGGAGTTGATAATAAGATATGGTTGAATGTGATCCAGGTGGATCTTAGTGGCCATAAAACTTCTCCACTGAATCAACGATTTCAAGCTTGTGGTTTTGATAAACCATGATATTCACCCTTTTGATGGGGAATGTAATGTAATGCTATCTCCATTTGTAATGTAATGTAATTTCTACAGTATTAATGCACCAAATCCGACTAGAAATCTATAGTCAAGTGAATTTGGGATAGATTAGTACTGGGATGGGTGACCTCATAGGAAGTCCTAGTGTATTGCATGCCTATGGCATTTTGTAAACTTGGACCAATTTATCCCACATGCATCATGTGAATTATTCTCCTCTCAATATCTCATATATATTCTAGGTGAAGGAGGTCCTTTAAGAATGAAATGGAGTGTGATGTAAAGCTTGTTGCAAATGAAGTGTAGCCAAATTCTCTTTCTCTTCAGAGATAAGCTACCCAATTCTAGCGAGTTTGTGTTCTATAGTTTTCTATTATTTTATTCATTGATAGAAAATGGGTTTCATTGTATTTCTTTGTTGATGCTATATTTTCCTTTGTATCTCATTCCGTTATCAACATAATCAGGATCAGTGATATCATAGTAGTTTTCTCCTTGTAATTTCTGAGTGCATGTCCTCGATGAGGTTAGGGTATAGAGAGTTGGGTCTCAAGCTGGTTTTGCTTGAGGACAACTGATGCAGACCCCCTCTCTCTCCTCAGGGTTTCTCGACCTCCTGGTCTAGGATCGTTCAAAATAATGAGTCTGGTCGACTCTTCAGGCCCCTGCGGGAACCCAAATTCATTTAACACAAGCCCCTTATCTCCTTAGGTGCAGGTCCTATGTAACTCTCAGGCCATTTTACTAGCGCTATTGGAAATTTTAAACTCGCGGGCTCTAGCTATTTCCACTAGGCCCCTCTACTCATATGACCTTGGGTTGTGACTCAGGGATAAACCCTAAGCCGCTTCAGAATTTGGGGCTTCGACCGTTTTGATTGCAGCTGAAGACTTTTTACCCAAACCCCGAACCGAAGAACTTACCCAGACAAGATATACAGCTCATGTTCCTCCAACAACCAATGACTGTGATCCCCTTTAGAACTTCATCTTTGGGAATTCCAAACATTCCAATGCCTTTTTTACCTAAAGTATTCATACCTGAAGCTATGGATCGAGTGTCACGTGCTCGTCTCGATCAACGACTGAGATTTCCTTTGATTCCACTTCGAGCGACTATCGGTCAATGCCCCCTTTCTCTTCTTTTTCTGGACTGTCAATCCTCCGAAGTGATAGATCTTCTACCACACGTCCTTTTCCAATGGATGGTTCAAATGGAGTTCAGCACTTCAGCCTTCGACACTTTTCGTGCCTTCACTGCTCAATTCCTCCAAAGTGACTTTTCTCCGAAGTAAATCTCCATGCTCCATGTGTCCCTCCGTTCATCCATGACTCCTATGGATTTCAGCATTTGAGACTTCCGACCTTCGGGATTTCACGCTTCATTTTCCCCGAAGTGCTCTATCACCAAAGTGATAGATTCAGTGCCACGTGTCCAAGAAACTGATGGTTAGGATGGGATCTTACCTCTGGATCTTCGGATAACTTCTAGTCAATGGATCTGCCTCCTCCTTTATTTTTTCTCCGAAGTCCACGATCTGATGATGCGTGTCATCCTCAGATCGATGGTCACACAGACTTCGCTACTTCAGGCTTCGGGAGTTTTTCTCACTCCACATAGAATTTTCCCCGAAGTGCTCTCCTTCCAAATCGCGCAGATCTCCACGACGTTTCCCTTCCAGATCCCACAAACTGGATTTCTTCGGCCTTTGCGACTTAGCGATTTTTCTTCTGCTCCACATAGATCTCCTAGAGATTTATCTCTGAGACCTTCTGATCTTTCACCACCTATCCCTCTAGACGATGGATGGTTCCAATTCACTTTGGAACTTCGGGAATTTGACTATCACACTCTCCTGTGCACTTTAAAAGGGGTTAAATCCCATGCTACTCACCTGGATCAGACGACTGTCAATCCACGTGCCCGGATCCGATGGATGGGATCTATTCTCCTCCTTTATGTGCCTCTTTCTATCTAGACATAGATCTAACGGTCCAGATTTCTCCCCACATATGATCTGAAGGTTGTCACAGCTTCTCTCTCCTGAGCTTTTGAGTTCTCCTGAATTGGAAGAATTTGTGAGTATCCAAATGTTGCATCCCTTGATCCTCCTCCTGCGAGCCTGAATTCTTTGTCTCAACTTTATTTTCCTCCTGAGCTTTTGATCTTGAATCAGCTCGCTCCTGCCAACTCCTTGCACTGACTCTAATGAGATTTTCTGTGGCTCGTACCCCAAAGGCCTTGACCTTCTACTCCTCTCTACTGAGATTTTGTGTGCAAAGGCACTATCCCCCCTGATATTTTGAATTGGTTCAAATCTTTGAGGGTCTCGGCCCTTGTTTTCTCCTTCAAAGGAAGTCTTGTGACCTCCTGGCACCTTCTACTCAATGCACACTTGCAGATATTCTCCTTTAGAGTGTTCAACAACTCTAGTGTTCCTCAATTCCTCCAACAGTTAAAAAAGGTGTTTTCTCTGTGCACTCTTTGCACTCGCTCAAAGCACTCCTTGCTGAACCCTTCCTTCAGAGTGTCCAGTAACTCTAAAGTATCTCTCCTTCCTGTCTACCAGAATGTTTAGTAAATATGTGGGTGTCCTCTCCTTGACACTCTTTTCTCCCTCTAAACTTGAAATAGAGTTCACTTGTGCACACTTTCACCTACTCAATGCCCTCCTGGCAGAGTTCTACAGAGTGTTCAACAACTCTATCTTATGAGCCTTCTCTGTATAGTTTATCCTTCAAGGTGTTCAGTAACATTAAGGTTCCTCTCTGAGTCTGTAATTATCTTTGTGTGACCTCCTCACACATTCTCCTTTGAATTTGATTTGAAATTCAGATGCGCACTCCTTGTGTTGGCTCACAGAGTTCTCAACACTCTATCGTGCACCCCTTCCACTTAGCCTAAAGAACCTAGAACAACTCAAAAAAATCACAGATAGGGAATTATATCTTATCCTTGCATATGGAAACCTATCATACACATCTATTGTATAAATGAACACACATTGACAACATAAAACAAGCATTAACCACACAGTATTTCATAAATAGAGAAATATGTTCTTTTGTATTAATATTAGAATGTCAATTATAATGTGTGCAAAAGATCAGACTGCAATAAAGTCTCAGCTCTTCTTTCCTTGTCTTACAATGTTTTTTTATCAACTTTCAGCAACCTCTATTGGGCATATGATACAATTCTTTGTACAAGAGGGGCTCATTGAGCCTTTCCTTCCAACTACTCTAGTGGTGTCTAATCACCATCAAAACACCTATCTAATGAGGCAGATTACATTGAATAAATATCTAGTCTAAATCAGATATAGCTCAACTTAGAGCTAGCCATTAAAGGTGACCTTAACTGCATCATGTACAAAGGCATCACCTCATCTCTACTCATCCTTACAACATTTAATTTCTTTTAATTACATTGAATTTTTAAATTCAAGGGAAAAATGAGAGGGTTGGCACCTCTCTCCCTTCTTGAATGCACTTTGATGTGATGGAATGTTGGCTTGTTGTTGAGGTGGAAAGGATGCTCCTGCATCATACTCCACTATTGGGAAACTCATGAGCTCCTGCTCATGGCTCCCTCTTCTCCACTTTTGAAATCCCCCTAGATCCCAAACTCTCCCTTGGAGCTATCCACCTCCTCTAATATGTTTTTGCTACTGTTGTTGCTTCCCTATTTCCATTGTAGGCTTTCTTCTTCTCAACTTCTCCTTGTTAATATATTGTGTTGATATTAACATCAACCTCATTATATCCTCTACTACCTCCTCCAACTTATCTTCTGGTTGGATCCTTCTTTGCAGACTTCTCTGTTGCATCTCCTCATGTTGAGGAAAGGGAATATCAACCTGATCTCCCATGTTGTCTTCATCTCCTGTGGCCTTGACTTTCCACTTCCCTGAAGACTCAAATTATGTAGTCTCCTCAATGAAATTTATTTCAACTATCTCCTTTGACAGATTTACTTCTACCAGCTCCTCTTGTGTTGGTTCCACTCCAACTTCCTCTGATTGCACCTCAGGATGGAATTCTCCTCCGTCTGGCATGATTGTCTCCTGGCAGCCATCTTCTGGTTCTCGATTGTTCAACCAATCCTCCAGCATCTCCAACTCCTTCTCCCATGGAGTGAGCATATTAATTGTATGCTCATCTTCTTTTGCTGGGGAAAACTTTAGTATCTTCTCCTTCTCCTCCTCCTCTGTTGGTTGTCCTTTCTCTTCTACTGCACCTGAACTTTGTGCATTGGCCTTTGCTGGGATAATTGGCAAGATTATTTGAATTCCCCCAATGATCAGAATGCTCCTCTGGTCCTCCTCCACCAGTACTCCTTGTTGATATGAACTCACCTCTGAGGTCATCTCTTCTCCTTTTCCCACCTGGAAATCTGGAATTTCTCCTCTGCTCTCCTGGCAGTCTATGAGATCAATTGTTGATCTCTTCTCCTCCTCATCACTGAGGCTCTCTCCACTCTCTGGTTCAAAAATGTAAACCACTTTCTCTGTTTCACTAAGGGTTTCAACTTCCCTCTACCACCTCCTCAACTATTCTTGTTGCCTTCTAGCCAACAAATTTTGGACAAGCCATTTTATTTTCTGCTTCATTGGCCATTCATACCTCCAACATACCTGATATTCTTGTTGCATCTTCAATGCTATCCTGTTGAGCTCTACTCTTATTTCTTCAAGCTCTTTGTCCATCTCTTCTTTTGTTTTCTGCTATAGGTCCTTGCCTTGACCATGCCTATGGCCTTCAGTAGCCATCTTTATCCTCTTCTCGCCCTACTAGAAATTCTATGGATTATCCTACAAGTGAGAGATTCTCCAACTTTTCCTTCTTCCTATAAAATAAATAAAATCAGATCTATTACCACTTGATGGTATCAGAAAAAAACTTTTCCTAGGCTCTGATACCACTTGATTCAGACCCCCTCTCTCTCCTTGGCATTTCTCGACCTCCTGGTCTAGGATCATTCAAAAGATTGAGTCTGATCGACTCTCTGGGCCCCTGTTGGAACCCAAATTGATTTAACACAGGCCCCTTATCTCCTTAGGCGCAGGTCCTATGTAACCTGCAGAGCCTTTTCCTAGTGCTCTTGGCAATTTTCAACTGGAGGGCATTAGATCCTTCTGTTAGGCCCCTCTCCTCATATGACCTCAAGCTATGACCCAGGGATAAACCCTAAGGCGCTTCATAATTTTGAGTTTCGACCGTTTTGACTGCAGCTAAAGCCTTTTTACCCAAACCCCGAACTGGCGAACTTACCTGGACGGGATATACGGCTCAAGTTCCTCCAATATCCAACAATTTTGATCCCCTTCGACTTTGGGAGTTCCAAACGTTCCAACACCTTTTTTCCCTGAAGTATTATGTACCTAAACCTATGGATCAAGAACCACATGCTCGTCTCGATCAACGACTGAGATTGTCCTTTGATTCCACTTCTAGTGACTTGCAGTCAACGCCCCCTTGCTCTTATTTTTCTGGAGTGTCAATCCTCCGAAGTGACAGATCTTCTGCCATGTGTCCTTTTCCAATGGATGGTTCGGATGGATTTCGGTGCTTAGACCTTTGGGACTTTTTCGTTCCTTCACTCCTCAATTCCTCCGAAGTGACTTTTATCCGGATTAAATATCCACGCTTCATGTGTCCCTTCAGTCATCCACGGATCCTGTGGATTTTTTCCTTCGGGACTTCCGACCTTCAGGATTTCACACTTTGTTTTCCCTGAACTTCTCTATCATCAAAGTGACATATATGGCGCCACGTGTCCAAGACATTGATCGCTAGGATGGGATCTTACCTCTAGAGCTTCAAAGGACTTTTGGTCAACGGCTCTGCCTCCTCCTTGTACTTTTCTCTGAAGTCCATGATTTGATAATGTGTGTCCTCCTCATATCGATGGTCACACGGACTCCGCTACTTCAGTCTTTGGCAGTTTTTCTCACTCCCCATAGAATTTTCCCTAAAGTGCTCTCCTTCCGAAGCATGCAGATATCCACCATGTGTCCCTTCTAGATCCCACGGTCTGTATTTCTTTAGCCTTTGTGACTTAGAAATTTTTCTTCTACTCCACACAGATCTCCCGGAGCTTTATCTCCCAAACCTTTTGATCTTTCACCACCTATCCCTCTGGACAATGGATAGTTCCGATTCACTTCAGAACTTCAGGAATTCGGCTATCTCGCTCTCCTGTGCACTTTAAAAGGGGTTAAAGCTCACGCTACTCACCTATATCAGACCGTTGTCAATCCACGCACCGAGATCTGATGAATGGAATCCGTTCTCCTCCTCTGTGCACCTCTTTCTGTCTAGACGTAGATCTAATGGTCCAGATCTCTCACCACAGCTGATTTGACAGTTGTCGTAGCTCCTCCCTCCTGATATTTTGTTTTCTCCTTAATTGGAATAATTTTAGAGTATCCAAAAGTTGTGGCCTTTGATCCTTCTGTTGCGATCCTGAATGATTGGTATCAACTTTATTTTCCTCCCAATCTTTTGATATTGAATCAGCTCGCTCCTGTGCACTCCTTGCGTTGTCTCTCCTGAGCTTCTCTATGGCTTGGACCTCGAAGGCCTCAACCTTCTTCTCTTATCTGTTAATATTTTGTGCGCAAAGGCACTATCCCCCTCTGAGATTTTGAATTGGCTCAAATATTTAAGGGTCTCAACCCTTTTTTTCTCCTTTAAAGGATGTCGTGTGCCCTCTTGACACCTTCTTCTCAATGCACACTTGTAGATCTTATCCTCTAGAGTGTTAAGCAACTCTGGTGTTCCTCAATTCCTCCAACACTTCAGAAAGGTGTTGGCTTTGTTCACTTTTTGCACCTTCTCAAAGCACTGCTTGTTGAGCCCATCCTTCAGAGTGTTCAGGAACTCTGAAGTATCTCTCCTGAATGTCTACCAGAGTGTTCAGTAACTATGTGGGTGTCTTCTCCTTGACACTCTTTTGTCCCTTGGAACTCGAAACAAAGTTCACTTTTGTACACTTACACCTGCTCAATGCCCTCCTGGCAGAGTTCTACAGAGTGTTCAACAACTATGTCTTATGTGCCTTCTCTGCACAGTTTCTCCTTCAAGGTGTTCAGTAACCTTGAGGTTCCTCCCTGAGTCTGTAATTATTCTGGTGTTCCCTCCTGGAACATTCTCCTCTGAATTTGATTTGAAATTCATATGCACACTCCTTGCATTGGCTCACAGATTTCTCAACACTTTGTCGTGCACTCCTTGCACTTAGCCTAAAGAACCCAGAACAACTCAACAAACTCAAATATAGGGAATTCTATCTTATCCCTATAGATGGAAACCTATCATACACATCTACAACATAAATGAACACACATTGACAACATAAAACAATCATTCACCACACAGGATTTCATAGACAGTGAAATTTGTTCTTTTGTATTAATATCATAATGTCAATTACAATGTGTGCAAAAGATCAGACTACAATAGAGTCTCGACTCTTCTCTCCTTGGCTTACAATGTTTTTTTATCAACTTTCAGAAGCCTCTACTGGGCATACATTACAATGGTTTGCACAAGAGGGGCTCATCGAGCCTTTCCCTCCAACTACTCCAGTGGTGTCTAATCACCATCAAAACACAAATCTACTGAGGCAGATTACATTGAATAAACATCTAGTCTGAATTAGATCTAGATCAAATTACAGCTAGCCATTAAAGGCGACCTTAACTACAGCCTGTACAAAGGCATCAACTTGGATATACTCATCCTTAGAACATTTATTTTCTTTTAATTACATTGAATTTTTAAATTCAAGGGAAAAATGAGAGGGTCGGCGCCTCTCTCCCTTCTTCAATGCACTTTGATGAGATGGAATGTTGGTGTGTTGTTGAGGTGGAAAGGATGCTCCTGCATAAACAACCATTATCACCAGCCAAAGAAACCTCCGATGTTAGAATAAAAGAGAGATGACGGAGCAAGAGATCATTTCAAGACATTTCTTGAGGAATCCCTTGTGCGACAGAGGAACGAGATGGTGGAAAAATTCGCTCACATTTTTCGAGAACTACCAATGGATACCAAAGCATCTTAGACAAGCATTCATTTTAGAGGTGAAACCCCCTTCAAGGTACAACTCAATTTGGATATCCCCTTATTTGAATTCCATATAGATGCAGATGTTATAGAAAAATGGTTGAATCTGCTAGAAGGATAATACTCTATCCAAAAAAAAATCGAGAGTGAAAAGATCCCCTTCATGCTCTTCAAATCCATTCCCCATGTCATATCTTGGTGGGAAGGTTACTAGGAGAGGTACACCACAAATGAATCTACACAATTTGGGAGATAACCTACTTGAGAATCCTTTGTAGATTCCCTCAAGTAGGATTTCTACCATGTTGGAAACTATGATGGTTGTTGGTAGCAGGCCGAAGTGGAAAGAAAGATGATCATGGGGAAAGAAATCATGAAGAAAGTGAAGCAACAGTTGGAAAGAAACATAGCACGCGCACAAGCAAGAAAGCATGCACAAGGAAAGCGACAGCTAGATGTAGGAACAACACGTGCATATGGGAGGAAGACCTAACATTGGTACGGTTAGGGTTTTGGTAACGAATTGTAATGGCTAAAGAGCCAAAGATGTATAAATATCGATACCGAGGTATTGTGGAGGAGTTCTGTATTTTTGAGGGATTTTGCAGTTGTTCTGATTTAGTTCGTACTTGGCTTTGCATTATTGTAGATATGTATGATTTGATGTGATATGTAATGTTTTTGTATGAAGTATTTTGTAAGTTGTTGAGCTAGAGGAGAGGAGAGAAGGTATATCTTGAGGATTAGATCACAAGATGAGGATCTTGGTGCGGTCTATTTCACCTCATATAGATCTTCCCCATCTGAGGAGAATTGTAAGCGCGTGGCGCTGTAGATGCAGAACTACCATAATAAAAGAACCGAGAGACAAATATTTGTAGACGTAGCCCAAGAGGGGGTGAACCACAGCAATATCTGTGTAATTTGATGATTGCATGCATATATTTATCCTCTTTTCAGTAGTTAAATATTGTTCTTAATGAAGGAATGGGTTATTACATTGCTATGAAATATGGTTGCGCTATTAAATAAATAATTTGTTGAAGGTAATGCACATTCACAAATAACAGTAGGTTACAATCACAAGTTACAGTAACTGGCTCTGAATACAGATCTCATATCTCATACTCAATCCTGGGTTGTAAACACCTGAGTCTTACAGCCACCCATTAAATCTATCTCGGGTGAGACTACGCAACGCATCAGTGCGTTGTCTGTGTTGCCTTCTAGTTTACTAGGAGGGCCAATAGTTTTAGAGGCTTTGTTGGAAACCTGAAAGACATGAACCCTGGGTCAATAAGAGTTCAGAGTGGAATAGAGGAGAGTAACCAGAAAATAGTTTCATTGTCATTGGTAGGAACAGTGATCCAGGTGGATATCGGGGGCCACCCACATTTTCCAAATGGCTCAAAACAATTTTCTGGCCATTTTGGCAATTTACTATTTTTAGCAGGTTTTAACTTTCAGGGCCATTTTGAGGGCCTAAATGAAGTTTTTTTGAGATCGAGGTTCTCAATGATATCCAAAGGCATGATTGAGCCCCCAAAATTAATCTCCTCGATGATACCTTTCCAACGAGATATCACACACCTAAAACAGAGATCGTATGCAAAAGTTACGACCCCGGGAAGTTGATGCACCAACTTACCCAAACGGGGCCCACATGACTTTTGGCGCTTCATCTCCTAGGGTTAGATTTTTGGATGTCTAGGACTTTTGGCATTCCTGATTATTGTAAAAA
>ML784999.1:189996-264210 GCA_009831015.1 Picea engelmannii
TATGCAAAAGTTACGACCCCGGGAAGTTGATGCACCAACTTACCCAAACGGGGCCCACGTGACTTTTGGCGCTTCATCTCCTAGGGTTAGGTTTTTGGATGTCTAGGAATTTTGGCATTCCTGATTATTGTAAAAAGGCCTCCGGAGCCTCATTGTAATCATCTTCTTGCGAATGCGAGTAGCCGACACATCTCTTCTCAGAGATAAGCTACCACCATTCTAGCGAGTCTTTCACTCTGTATTTTACAGTCTCTGTACATTTATTTCATTAATAGAAATCGTGTATTACTGTATATCTATGTTTATGGTTGCATCTTCGATACATTTCTGTTATATTATTGAATATCTGCAATATCTCTGTGCATTTCTTTATTATATCTCCGCTCTCATTTCGTGCCAAAAATAATCCGGATCAAACAGAGGCGGATTGATTAGCTAAGATAGGTTGAGTGAGGAACAAGCAAAGAAAAGAAGAGAGCAATGAGCCATTAGAAGGGAATTTTGAAACCGTGGAACCCTACGAAAGAAGAAATCAAAAGCTGGTTGAGAACCAAAGAACTAGAGTTTTCACAAAAAGACAATAGAAACCCTAGAATAACACCTCGCAAATATCTGGACAAATACATTTTTACTAATTTGCACGAAGTCTTTTTCTGTGACTTTCCACATCTATTGCAGGAGTGGATACTAAGGTTGAAGGATAACCATGCAACAAACCAAGTTCGACAACTAGAGTGGACCCCAATACAGATTGAGTAGTTACAACATGTGAACAAAAATTTCAAATGCGCAGTAGACTTTTGGCTTGACAATATTGTGGCAGGATTCATAACAGAGTTTGCAGTTGACAAAGCGAAGTCATACAGTGCAATGGAGCATGAATTTCTACGCAGACCTCGAGGAAGGTACATTCAATCACTGTATACTTCTATTAAGATACTTCTATATAAAAAAGGTGTAATGACAATGGAATCAGACAACTAAACTTCCCTGCATGCATGGGGGAAGGGGGGAAGCACTGGCAGAGAGAGGAGGAATGGATAAGGGAAAGAGGAGGAACCCTTGGACCCGATCATGATGAACGATGACCAGATCAAGTGGATCTTGGCTTCAATGGGAAGGACGTGTAACGAAGTACCCTACCAATACAAGGTGAAGACCAAGAAGAGAGTCGTAGCCGTGAGGAAAGGCTTGGCAAGTGATGAGGAAGAGGTAGAGGATCTTCGGGTTGTGGAGCAGATTGAGGAAATCCTGCACGCAACATATGAAAGGAAGATGATAGGTCCAAGAGCGGGAGGAGAAGGAAGCCATCCTATCCATATTAATGTCAGTGTGGAATCCATAAACCCATGTGCGACTAATACACCAAAGAGAACACCACCGTTTAGACAACCGAAGTTCGGAGGATGTCCGACAGCAGAAAGTACATCTACACAAGGAGAAACAATTGGAGGAGCCAGTCCAGGAAGTAGTAGTCAAGTATATACACCGCGTGAAGGAGGTAGTAGTTCAGTATTCAGAATGGAAGGACACGATCCCACCACCAGGTTACCATAATTTTAGGGAGAATCAGCAGAAGACCTTGAAAATGACTTGTTCATTTGTGCAAATATCTGGGAAGAAAAACATATCACTGATGAAGATACCAAACTCGCGCAACTAGGTATTACACTAAGAGACCGCGCACTAGATTGGTACATGAGTCTGGACAAAAACAGTGCCCCGGGGATGACAAGGACACTGGCCGACATTAAGAAGTTATTAATAAATGAGTTCCAGAAGCCGAGCTCAGAGCATCAGTACATGAATGAGATGATTGAAATAAGACTGAAACCAGGAGAGTCTGTATGGGAGATCAATCAGATATTCAAGTGACTAAAGCTAAATTTAAAATACCTCATGACCAATATGTAGCATCGACGCATTTTTGTCAACTCACTACCCCCGCACTTAAAATACCATTTACGACAACAGAAATTTCAGACGTAGGCAGAGGCTCTACAGGTAGCCTTGCAACTTGAAGAGAACCAATACCAATAGACAAACCCAATGATCGAGGAATTGAAGGAGGATTTGAAGAATCTAACATTTCAGTTGAACCAGAATAAGAACACGGACAAACGAGAAGTCGTTTGGTGTACCACATGCAGGACGGAAGGACACCATAAGAACGAATGCCTAATGTTCATGCAGTATATGGAAGTAGGTATGCCAAATCCATTGCCACCAGGAGGACTATGGTGCAAAATATGCAAAAAATTGGGTCACGGACCTTATCACTACATGATGATGTAGAAATACCAGATAATCCCAAAGAGTTCATATTGCACCTTTTGTAAGTCAGTGGGCCACAACGATAAAGATTACAGAACTATGGAGCTAATGCGAGAAAGGACATCAGATGCATATAGAGTACAGGCTGAGATGATAGTTGGGCAAGAAACACCACAGTTCAATCCAGTCACAACTCCATAGAAAAATGCGCAGTAGCAGTATAATATTTCACAGTAGCAGTATAATATTGCGCAGAAACCGTACAATAACACACAACCGCAGTACAACCCGACATAGCCTCAGTACAATGTCACGTAGTATAATTAGGTTCCACAATATAACGTGTCAAGAGGCGATCGAGAAGGCTACATAGGAGGAGGACGAGCCAGAGGAGGTTTCGGACGAGGTGGAGGACCAGTCACATGTCACAATTGTCAACAGCCAAGACATTATGCACGAGAATGTCCACTACCACAAGCAACTTGTATGTACTGTCGCGCATTGGACCATGATACAGAGGAATATCCGAACTTACTAGTAAAGATTCATGAAAAGAGGAATCAAAACAATCAGAATGTTCAGTGGATCTCAGCTGAAGCAAGGGATGAAGGACGAAACATCAACATAGTCACTCATGGAGGAGCTCAAACAGGCATTGATGCAGTTTGACAAGAACTAAAACAAAATCAGTGGGTGAAGAAGAACACTGAACCAAAAAATCATTTCGATGTGCAGAAGGAGAAGGAGATATTCAAGCAAGCCGGACAAGAATTTTATAAGGAGGACATGTCGTTGACTTCAACTACGCAGCAAGACAAGGAAGCACCAGAATACGAGATGCCTCCATCATTGGATAATACCAACACGATGCAACCCATTTGACAAGTAAGTACAATCAAAGGCTTTTTGCAATCATGTGTAAAGGTTTTAACTGATCCCTCATCTGTGAGAATATTGTAAAACATACTAGAAAAATGTAGCAGCGATATGGAAGAAAATATAGAACCAAAAATAGTTAATCACCTACACACAAGAAGAAGAAAAAGTAGGGAATTTAGACTGAATTCTAACATTGGGGATTTCAATATGAGAGACATAATACTGGATCTAGGATCGGAAGTGAATGTATTACCAAAGAAGACATGGTAATGCATGGGAGAGCCAACATTAGGATACTCACATGTTCGTTTGAAACTAGCAAACCAACATAGAGTCCTACCAATCGGTAGACTCAAAGGAGTGATAGTAGATCTTGATGGAGTACGCACTAAAGTAGACTTTGAAGTCATTGAAATAGTGGATGGCACAACACCTTACCCAGCGTTGCTTGGTCTAGATTAGACGTTTGACAACTAGGCCATAATCAATTTGAAAACCAAGAAAATGAAATTTTATTCCAGAGAATATAGGGTCATCACACCATTAGACCCATCAGAAGAGGAAAGGTTTGTAGAACCTACTTGCCTAGACTTAGAGGAAATCGGCCAGCTGTACAGAACAATTGCGCGCGATGAGGACTACGTAAGCCCAACTGCATATGGGGTACTCAGTTGGCGGAGAATTACTTCATGTGCAACAGACTCAAACACCGGGTTAGAGAACTGGCATCATAGGCTACATGAAGTATCCATGCGAAAATGTGCAAGAATAGACCGCGCAGTAAGATGGGTAGGCACAAAAATCATGGAACCACCCGATTTGGAAACATTCTTGACACAATATGAAGATGTAGTGTTAGAGAACCAAAGACTTTTAGCACTTGACTTAGCACTTAAGGCCACACCCACAAGATGGTGGGTCTCACACAAGCAGACAATCATAGATTAGTACCAATGTAAGCGATTACTACGCATAAGGTTCGGTGCAGGATAGAAAAATAGCAAACAGAAGTATGAAGGACAAAGGACACTAGGGGAACACCTGGAGAAGTGCATAATGTTGTGGAAAATGACACCCCCAGATGAATTGCCTCATTACTTCATACACACTCTAGATGGCATACCAGTGAATTGGTACACAGACCAGAAATTGCGCAAGGGAACTATGACCTGGACGACATTGCAACAGAATTTTTCAATCACTATATCATTTGAACATGAGAACCCTAACATAGACACAACCCTTAAACAGATCAGAGGAGTAATATTCATCAAACAACCAGAAGTACAATTGATCACAGAAGAACAACAGCTGATCCAGGTGGATATCAGTGGCCACCCACCTTTTCCAAATGGCTCAAAACAGTTTTCTGGCAATTTTGGCAATTTATTATTTTTAGCAGTTTTTAACTTCCGGGACCATTTTGAGGGCCCAAATGAAGTTTTTTCTAGATCAAGGTTCTCAATTATATCCAAATTCATTATTTATCCCCCAAAATGAATCTCCTCGACAATACCTTTCCAACGAGCTATCACACACCTAAAACGGAGATCGTATGCAAAAGTTACGACACCGGGAAGTTGATGCACTCACTTACCCAAACAGGCCCACATGACTTTTGGTGCTTCATCTCCTAGGGTTAGTTTTTTGGATGTCTAGGGGTTTTTGCATTCTTTTTTATTGTAAAAAGGCCTTCAGAGCCTCATTTTAACCATCTTCTTGTGAATGCGAGTAGCCGTCACATCTCTTCTCAGAGATAAGCTGCCACCATTATAGCGAGTCTTTCACTCTGTATTTTTACAATCTCTGTACATTTCTCTCATTAATAGAAATCGTGTAATATTGTATATCTGTGTTTATGGTTGCATCTCTGATACATTTATGTTATCTTATTGAATATATGTGATATCTTTGTGCATTTCTTTATTATATCTCTGCCCGCATTTCATGCCGAAAATAATACGGATCAACTGCGGAACAAAGAGACAGTCAAGGACATGTTGGCATGTTACCATGTACAGGAGGAAGCACCGAATGAATATGATCCGCGCGATATTCAGATCGAAGAAGTAGAAGTCAAAAGAGACGTGGAAGGACCACCCATATAATCCGAAGTCATTTCTACATTGATCAAGGTAAAAAAAGTTAACATTGGGACAACTGAGCAACCCAAAATGGCCAGCATTGGGGATTATTGGGATGAGAAAATAGTAGAAAGCATCACAGAGTTGTTGTGCGAATACAGTGACCTTTTTCCAACAACATTGACAGATATTAAGGGTATATACGAAGAGATAGGAGAAATGAAGATACCACTCAGACCTGACACGAGACCTATTAGACAACGACCCTACATATTGAACCCAATATATAAACAGAAATTCAAAGATGAGATCGACAAGATGCTTGAAGTCAACATCATAGAACCAGTGGAGGAGTCATAATGGATAAGCCTAATGGTAGAACATGACAAGAAACAAGGAGGGATTAGGATATGCGTCGACATGAGGAAGTTGAATGATGCATGCCTGCAAGACCCTTTCCCTACACCGTTCACGGATGAAGTGTTAGAGAATGTGGGAGGACATGAATCTTACTCATTCACTGATGGATTCTTAGGATATCAACAGATTAAGATAGCACAGGAGAACAGATACAAGAACATGTTTGCGAAAGAATGGGGATTTTATCAGTACACAGTAATGTCATTTAGACTAAAGAATGCACCAGCAATATTCTCTAGAGTGGTCATCACAGCATTTAAAGAATTCATCCATCAATTGCTGGAAGTATACCTGGATGATTGGATAGTCTATAGTCTCTTGAAAAACCATCTGGAAGTTTACGGTTGATGTTAGAAAGATGCAGACAGTGCCATATATTATTGAATATAAAGAGATGCATATTTGGAACATTGTTTGGGATACTATTAGGTCATATAATATGCAAGAAAGGTTTATTAGTAGATCTGGCAAATATCACAGTCATTGTTAAATTTCCAGCACCAAAAACAGTCTGTCAGCTAAGAGCGACATTAGGACACACAGGATACTACAAGAAATTCATCAAAGGATATGCACAGATCACAACACCGATGGAAAAGCTGCTAAGGAAAGATACAAAGTTTCAGTGGAACGACAAGTGTCAACATGGTCTGGATACCTTGAAGGACAATATGGTTACTGCGTCGATATTAGTATCTCTAGACTGGGAGAAGACATTCCATGTGCATGTAGATTCATTAGCCATATCACTTGGAGCTATCTTGGCACAGCCAGGAGTGGGAGACTTGGAACATCCGATAGCATTTGCAAGCAGAAATCTATTAGACTCATAACATAACTATAACACTACAGAAAGAGAAAGCCTAGCCATGGTCTATGCACTGCAGATGTTCAGGCATTACTTATTGGGAAAACACTTTAAGATGTTCACAGATCACTCAGCCCTAAAATACCTAGTCAACAAGCCAGTGTTGGGAGGGAGAATCTATCACTGGTTACTACTATTCCAAGAATTTACTTTGAAGCAATAATGAAGCCAGGAAAATTAAATGTAGGACCTAACCACCTATCAAGGGTCACAAATGGAGAAGAACCTATGAATCTTGAAGACAACTTTCTGGATGCACATCTATTCTCAGTATAGATTGTTGATGAATACTTCACAGACATCATTCAGTACTTGTGTACAGATACTGCACCGCAAGAATATAGCACCACAAACAATAAAAACCTGGTAATCTACGCGACCGACTATCAACTGATTGCAGGAAATTTATATAAGATGGGCGTAGATAACATCTTGCAAAGATACATGTTAGAACACAAAATACCAAGAGTCTTAGAAAAATCCCACAAGGGAATAGCAGGAGGGCATTATGCAGGTAAATCTAGGGTGCAAAAGGTATTGCGTGCAGGACTATGGTGGCCAACAATTGATAGATACTCGAAGGAGTATTGTCATCGATGTGATCTCTGTCAAAGGGTAGGTAAACCCAATAGAACGGAAGAGATGCCATTACGGCCATAAGTAACATTAAAGGAATTTGACAAGTGGGAAATAGACTTTGTGGGAGAAATCAACCCACCCATAAAAAGAACAGGGGCTTGGTACATTATCACCACGACGAAATATTTAACAACATGGGTAGAAGTCGCACGAGTAAAAGATTGTAGCGCAGAAACAAAAACGCACTTTTTGTTTGAACACATAATCACTATATTTTGGGTGCCCAAGAGTTTTGATGAGTGACCAAGGCACACACTTCATAAACACCACCATCTGCGTGATGAATGAAGAGTTTGAAGTCCATCATCAGAAGAGAACACGGTATCCTCCATAGGCAAATGGCACAGTGGAAGCCTTCAACAAAATTATGGAGAGCGCACTGACAAAGATCTGTAACATCAACAACGATGACTGGGACCTCAAAATACCAGCAGTATTATGGGCATACAGGACTACATGCAAAACATTGACAAGGCACACACCATTTAAACTGGTTTATGGCTAAGAAGCAGTGGTGCCATTAGAATTCTTAGTACCAAGCTTGCGCATAGCAGCCATCACACAAATTACAGAACAAGGCGTAGTAAAAGAGAGACTAATCCAGTTACTAATCATGGAGGAAGACAGAATATTAGCATATTCCACCAACAAGTTCAGAAGGCCAGAGACAAGGTTTGGCACGAAAGACGCATCAAGAAGAAAACATTCAAGGAAGGAGATCTAGTATTGATGTATGACAACAAATCGTTTCAGCACCCGGGAAAGCTCAGAATTCATTGGTTAGGACCATACGAGGTAAAATATGTCATAGATGGAGGATATGTATAGTTAAGAGATTTAGCAGGAGCAGAAAGCAGAGGAATGATCAACGGGAGATGACTAAAGTTGTACAAGGACAGTCGACCATCCACCGTGTAGTTAAAAAACTAAAAAAAAAAGGAAACAAAACTGAAGCGGGCATAGTGCACCAGAGGTAGAAAGGCCACATGAGTTTAGAAACAAAAATTTGGAAAAGGATAATGGTCACATCAAAAGGGAAACAAGCGGGAAAAGGAAAGTTGACAAAAGCAGTACGACAAGACAAGACTAGGCGAAATTGAACTACGGAAAGGACCAATGGGACACCACATTAATTGCGCCAACTGGAGTCGGCAAAGAAGAAGTAATGGAAAGTAAGAAACCATCGGAGATACATTGAACCCACAATTATGGTGCATTAATCCCGTAATGGAGGAAGCGTCCTTGACAAGCTTGATCGGAAGTCGATACAACACGCGAGCACGGGAGAAACTAGTTTATTTGTGAAACGAGAACAGATAGAGAGAAATAGCATCTAGAATGCACAGAGTGAGGCTACAGAGATCATAGAATTTATTCGAACCCAGAAAACATTTGACAATCAAGCAAGCCAGAGTTCCAGACCAACCAGGGTTCAAACTAGGTCACGAGGACCATTGGAAGAGGATGAACAATAATAGTCAGATATCATCAACGTTGACGAAATCCCATCCCCAGAGACGATACCAATGAATCCCACACTGATACTGGAAGAAAATCAATAGCCAAAAGAAGAGGACATGAAGGTATATACTCCAGCAKTGGTGCAAGAGCCTCAGAGCTAGGAAATAGAAACCCTAAAGGAGGTGCAACCAGAGAGCACCGAAACAACCCCGGAAGTTAATGGAATGACATCGAATTTGGAAGCAGCAATGGAGCCAGATGAGTCTCAAACGACCATCTCARAACACCCAGCAGGGGAGACAGGTGAAGATGTCTCGACTTGGCTGGAATGGGTTACAAAGGAGCAACCAGAAGCTGTTGGAACTTCGATCCCTCCACCATTGCAGCAGAAAGACAAAATACAGATACCAAGGTCACCTCGCAAKAAAACTACAGTAGAAATTGTTCTACCACGCATACTAGCTAGGGTACAGGTAGGACCAGAGCTGCTAGGCCATGTTGGGAAGTTCAAATATTCAAACCACGATGTAGCAGACAAAGCCAAGTTCCCAGAACTTGTGCAAAGGGTATTTATATAGACCATGGGTACAAATTGAGTTGGATAACCGATCAACCATCCATACCAGTGGGCAACTGGGCTAGAGAAAACAAGAATTCTAGGTCTGTTAGACCTACCAAATTTTGGCAGAGGCCAATACGCAATAGCATGCGTCAAATAGTTTTTATCAGTCACACATGGAGGGGACATATGTTTGGACAAACCCATCCCCATAATCGTTGATCTTATTGCGCAAATAACAGGATTACCAATCCGGGGTATGGATCTCGCGTTATTTTTGGATGAAAAAACCAAGAAGAAATCGCTAGCAGAAGAGATGAAGAGGACGTATGGCACCGCTAGGGGGACAAAAGGGATCATCATCAAATGAATCAAAAATGCAACCACACAATTTGGAGCGAAAATATTAGCTTTCAAGCTGCTAAAAAAATTTCGCAGGGAGGAAGTCCCAGTTGAAGTTGTTGTAGTTGTAGCCCAGTGCGAAGAAGGCAACTTAATGAGCTGGGCACCATACTTATTTAACTTGTTCCTAGAGGATTGCAAGGATACGCATGACCTAGGAACATAGTTCCACTACTCATGGTTGATTACCTTAATAGCCTTCATGGGGTGGCAAGAGCCAAGGTATGTAGTTTTTTGTACCAGACCAAAGCCACAGGGGGTGAGGTACTTGTTTCTCAGAACCAGGCCAGACTCGAGGAACAAGAAGGTGAATGAATCCATTTTTGAGGGATACCTACATGATCTACAGGAAGCCATCTCCAAAACATGGAGAATTACACCAAAATTTATCGCGCAATATGTGGACATCACCAAATTCCAAGAAACACGACAAACAATGTGGATACAGGAAAAGAATGATCCAGGGAAACAGTGGCTACAGATGTGCCACTGCATCACAGAGGATGATATTGACATGGTAATCAATGAATGGCCCAAGGAATGGAGGATTCCAGCCATTACCCAGGAAGTTCCAGAAAGAACAACAGAGGAAGAGGCGGAGCAAGGAGAAACACAACCTCCATAAATCCAAGTGCCCAAGAAACCAAGAACGGGCCAAGGCAAGCCAACACAGGCAGACAAAGGGCCAAATAAAATGGGAACCTAGAAGGGGAAAAAGGGGAATACACAGTCAGACAAAGAGAAGAAGAAGAAGGGTGAGGCCCGGCAAAAGACCACAGCAAGTCCCAATTCCCAGGAAACGGGGGAAGCAAGAGAACAACAACACAGACCGAAGGATCACATAAGAAAATGAAGGCATAAAGATCACCTCCAGAATATATGATTAGAGATGATGAGGAGGATATGATACCCCAAATGGTCCAATATTTCCATTTGAGGACTTTGACCATGTAGTGCATCATAGGGACAAAATTCAAAAAGAGTTGGCAGAAATTGGGCAGCTCATTAAGAAATTCAGGGAAGTATAGATAGCAAGAAGCAACAGGAGCATAGAACCATCAACACCACAGACCGAGGAAAGAGTGGAGATAGAAGAATGATATCCAATCCACTCCTTACCACATGCAAGTGAAACGTTCTACATCACACCTAGTATGTTGCACATAGATGAAGTCATGGGGCATACACCCTTGAAGGATTTAAGCCACATCCAATTGGTCTTGACGCAGATGACATCGAGGGCACTACACAAGTTGCAGGTTAGTGTTGACCATGAGGTACAGTCTCGTGCACACAAATACTTAGTCAAATTACAGCGAGAAACAGAGAAGCGAGAGGCGATGGAAAAACAATTTGAGCAGGCCAAGTCTGAAACTCAAGAGGAAAGAGAATGCAGGAACAAACTGGAACGAAGAGTAGAAGGAATTATTGAGAAGCTTCCAAACACCATGTAGGGGAATGAACTTGCAGTAGCGGAAAATATTGATAAGATTGTGTAGGAAATCAAGCAATACCAGAAGGATATTGAGAATATTTGAGAGAAGATCATACCAACCACACCACTAGCAGTGAAGGAGAAAAGGAAGCAAGAAGAAACAATGAAACTGTCAGAGATAGAGCAGCAGGTCAACACAATCATTGACTTGTTCGGCAAAGCAGCGCATCTTTGGACCAGGTTGGAGGAGGATCCGCAGGTCCAACGGTGGGACAAGAAAGATGAAAGGATCAATGCAGTGATCCAAGAGCTCAAGCAGAAGCAGAAGACAATATCGATCCCAAAATGAGTCAAAGGGACACAGGAGATGAAGAAGTTGCAAGCAAAACTCATCACTGTGCAAATGCAGAAACAAGAGTGTCAGGCTCAAATGGAGCCATTACCGGAGAAGGTAGAAAAAGTATTGGCACAAGCAGAGGAAGCTAAGACACAGATAGTGTAGACCTAGGAAAAATGTGCAGAATTGATCAATGATGAAGTGGCAATTCAGGTAGTGGACATAATCAAGGAGAAGACTGTGTAGGCACTGACACAAGCAACAGAACTCAAGGAAAAGTTCCAGACGATCACCAAGGAGATAGAGGAATCTTAGAAGGATTAGGTGCCTTGAGACAAGCCACATGTCAGTGTTGGGGGCCTATTGGAAGTAGGACAAAGTGGAAATAAGGATCATCATGGGGAAAGAAAGCATGCAGAAAGTGAAGCAACAACTGGAAGGAAATGCAGCATGCGCGCATGCAAGAAAGCGTGCACAAGGAAAGCGACAATTGGATGGAGGAACAACATGCACACATGGGAGGAAGACCTAACGTCGGTAGGGTTAGGGTTTTGGTAATGAATTGTAATGGTTGAAGAGAAAAATATGTATAAATACCAATACTAAGGTATTGTGGAGGAGTTCTGTATTTTTGAGGGATTTTGTAGTTGTTTTGATTTAGTTAGTAGTTGGCTTTGCATTATTGCAGATATGTATGAGTTGATGTGATATGTAATGTTTTTGTATGAACTAGTTTGTAAGTTGTTGAGCTAGAGGAGAGGAGAGAAGGTATATCTTGAGGATTATATTGCAGGCTAAGGATCCTGGTGTGGTCTAGTTCACCTCATATAGATCTTACCCATATGAGGAGAATTGTAAGCGCGTGGCGCTATAGATGCAGAACTACCATAATAAAAGAGACGAGAGCCAAATATTTGTGGACGTATCCCAGGAGGGGGTGAACCAAGTTAATATGTGTGTAATGTGATGAATACATGCATATCTTTATCCTCTTTTCAGTATTTAAATATTGTGCATAATGAATGAATGGGTTATTATATTGCTATGAAATATGGTTGTGCTATTCAGGAAATAAGTTGTTGAAGGTAATGCACAGTCACGAATAAAAGTAGGTTACAATAACAAGTTATAGTAAATGGCTCTGAATACATATCTCATATCTCATACTCAATCCTGTGTTGTAAACACCTGATTCTTACATCCACCCATTAAAGCTATCTCGGGTGAGATTGCGCAACGCATCAGTGCGTTGTGTTTCCTTCTGGTTTACCAGGAGGGCCGATAGTTTTAGAGGCTTTATTGGAAACCCGAAAGACATAAACCTTGGGTCAATAATAATCTCAGAGTATAATAGAGGAGAGTAACCAACAATGACCGATACATGAGATGGACAACTTTGTGTTAGAAAAGAGACTAGAGGGTGCCAAAGTACACTAACATATTTCATACCTTGTGCTCAAAGCTAGGTATTACATACTCTAAGTGACACCTAGTTTTGAAGTATCAGAGTCATCTACATAGGTACATTCAAACAGAGATGGATTTCTTGGACATCACCTCATTAGGATATGCTTATTGATATGCAGTCAAAATTGAGCAGAAATTCAAGAAGTGGGGTAAGTGGGAGTTTGAGTTTGTGAATATTCCACAATAGAAACATGGAAAGGGAAACCCTAACTAACATAACAAAGGACAAATCAAGGATAGTCAATCTAAATAAAATCAATACAAGCAACTGGATAAGAAGGGTGATGGGAAGTCTAAGAAAGACACCAGGAAGTGGCATGAGTTCCACAAAATCCCATGGCACAACATCAATGAATGTCACTTGAAACATTCATTGGTGGTTTATCTCATAGAAAAAGAACCAAAACCTTACTCAGACTCTGATTCATAGCACAATAAATGGAAATATATAATCGATGTAGAACCCACTACTACCATCGCATCCACAATAATACAACCAAAAGAACCAAAGGATCCTAAGGAGGGGGAGTGCCTCTTCCACTCACAGATGTGGGAAAAGGGGGCCCCATTGCATTTCATTGTTTATGGAGGGAGTCAAAAGAACCTGATCTTAGCCAAGATTTTCAAGTGATTTAAGCTACCAGTGATGCCACACCCCTAACCATACACCACCATATGGTTGAGTTGAATATGAGACATTCACATCAGCCAGCAGTGTTGCATGTCCTATTGCATCAATCCCTTCAAGGATGAGGTATTTTGTGATGTTTCCCCACTTGAAGTCTTTGATTTTATTTTAGGACAACCATATAGGTGGAAACATCATGCTATCTATGAGTCTAGGCCCCGCGTCATTTTCACTCTGGGAGGTTAGCTCTGTAGGGTACCAGAGGTAGCTCTAACTACTGGCACTTCATTGATGTTGGAAAAACAGTGTTGCAAAGTAATCTCTCAGAAAACAAAATTTTCCCTCTTCACAATCCAGTCATACGATGAACAAACGGTCACTACAACCACTACAGCCTCAGTCCAATACCTTTCTATCTAGCAAAAGCAGGTTGACAAGATTTAAGGAGGAGCACAAAGATATTCCATTGAATTGGTGCCCAGTTCTACCTTACCCAATGGTCCAATCTATAGATGATCCCTTCCATAGAATGATAATATTCCATATGTTCAACATAGATATACTTTCCATGGCCCTTTTCAAGTATGCCTAGGGTTCCAACCATTATCCCCCATTGATATAACTCTTCATGTTGCATCTTCACTGAAATTTTCCTCCCACACTTAGACCAAGGAGAATCATGCAGCCAAATTTGTTGAATGGATCCAACACCTCCACCAATAGGTTCATGGCATCCTTCCAAGTACAATAAGGATAACTACTTCAGCAAAGCAAGTGGCTCACCAAAGTTCAGATTCAACAAAATTTCCCCATATCTAGAGGGAAATTAATGCAATGGGGACCATTACTTCCCAAGGGGGGAGGATTGATCCTTTTGGATCTCAGTGGCCATCCAACTTCTCCACTGAATCAACATTTTTGAGCTTGTGGTTTTTTTTAGCACTAGAAGTCACCTCTAGATTGCAGCAGAGGTAATCCCAGTACCCATCATTTTTTATGTCACACTAAATAAATTTAAGGGGGGGTCTAATGGATGCAAACTCAGGATAGTATCATTTTAACTCAGAAAACTGGGCTAAGATGCATAGGTAGATGAGGTCTTAATCTAACTTCAGTCAATAATTTGTAGTAAGGGTGAGTAGGGGGAAGAACTTGAGGAGAAAATGTAAAGGACTACTATGTACATCCGATCTTCCAGCAGCTTGAGGAGAGAAAAACTTTGAAGACAATATCCTCTTGATTCAGAACTTCAAGAAACCAAAATTGTTACAACAACACTACAATCAAACATACATTGCAACACAGTCACAACAACTCAACTAGATAATCCATGCCCGAGATTTCAATATCAGAGGAAAAGAGATGAGGAAGAAGGTTGATTGTTATTAAACAAGAAGTCTCAAAATGTCATACATAACTAGAGAACCAAAGGCTTTACTAAAAATTTACATGTGGGAGCTTATCTCTACCATCAACCCTAACAAACTATCAAAACTGAGTGTTTATACTCAAAACAACTTGCCACCACCAGGAGTGTGACCTGGATACTGCAATCAAAGCTTTGTGTCTGCATCTCTTCTGTCAGTCTACACTTTCATTCTTCTGTTAAAAGTAATCTCAGATCAGTATGGGCTTTGCAGGAGAATTCGTTGATAGGGGAACTTTGGGCTAACGATCTGCATCCACGGCCAACTCTTCCATGCTTTCCATTTATAGAGTGAGACGAGGTTTCAACCACCTCTCCCATTTTCATTAACTACTTTCATCGGGATCAAGATGAGGCCTGACACCCATGAATTCTCCAGGTGGTGCTCACGACTCCTCCGAGTAAATCTCTGTGCCTAAAGGCCATGTAGATCTTATTTTTTGAACAATATGGGCACTTTCAACCTTTCGCACATCTCTTCTTCATCGCTCTATGCAACCTCAGGCCATGACCTCACACTTATCCCATATGAATTTTTTGGATTTCGCATTTCAGGAGTCTTCACTCCATTTTATTCCAAAAATCTCGATGCTCAAACTTGCGAAATGGCCCATCCAGATCAGTGGTCAGACTTACCTTGAATTTGACGGTCGTGATAGTCTCCCCGAATAACCTTAGTCGTCAAACACCCAATAGGCGCATGCCCTTCTTTACATTCACACTTTCCATATGACTATGGGTTGTGACCGTGGGCCCAATTATTAGGCACTTCATGATTTCGTACTTTGTGAACTTGCATCATGCTCCATGCTAAAACCTCTGAGTCACAAAATTGCAACTTCTCGGGTCAGGTGCCACGTGTCCTTCTGGATTGTACGACTCCTGTTGATTTTGGATTTTGGGGGTTCAGATCTTTCAAAAATAACTTCAAAAACATTCTAAACTCTCGATTTCCATGACTATTATCCATTGTCGATCTCTAAACTTTGAAATGAAAATTCATTTGCCAGAATAAACTTGCTCGCTCGCTTGATTTGAGTCTGTATCAGACCAATCTAAGTGTTTCACTTGTGCTCACTGTTGCGACTTATATAAATAATTACTTGGACGATTGGACGAGGGCTTGGGAAAGAGAAGGATCAATGACAGAGGTAGAGAGGGCAGTGATTGACCCATAGAAAACAAAATCTTGGGGCTAAGACTTCTTAGGAAGGATTACACAAAACAAAAGGTCTCTCAAATGATCGAGGACAAACACATATCAAATTACAAGTCGAAAGGGGAAAAACTTAAGGTTTGGTTGGCGAAAAGGAGAAAATCAAGGCAAAACTACAGACTTAAGTAGAAACTACCAACACACAAGACTCTGACAAGTTTGTGTGATAACATGTCTCGACGGGGAATGGCATGCTCCTTGCGAGCTGCCAAGAACAAGTAGTTCCAGTGCCTTTGCTTTGGGTTAAGGAGTCTCTTATTGAAAATGAAAAACTAAAACAAAATAAAACAGGGGTGGTATTTACAGTGGTGGAATGGTGGTTACAGCCTTAACAAAATATTTCCTCAGGAAATGCCCATTTACAGGGCCACCAAAAAATTTAGATCCCTCCAAATCCTACAACCTGTAAGTGCTATTTGGAAATACCTCAGAGATTTTGAGAGGCCCAATCCACAGGGCTTCAAATTTGTCGTGATTTCCTTTGTCCTGCTTGGCTGCATCCCATTTGAGTACTAGAAATCCCAGCTAGAAATCCTCTTTTCTTGCTTTCCTGTCAAAATCCTACTTGATCTTTTGTTGATGTTCATGTGCTTTGTTCAATAGTTGTTATATAGTCCGCTGCACTTCTACCAGCTGCAATATCCTTCTGACCATGTCATTGGGTTCTCCTTGGTAATCCTGGAAGAATTTTTCCACTAAAAAGGCGAGCTGAGAAGGAAATCTGGCCTCAACTCCATATACAAGTTGAAAGGGAGAGACACCAAGATATCTCTTTGTTGTCACTCTGTCAGCCCATAGAGAAAATTTGAGCTTTGAATCCCAAGATTTCTTGTTGTCCTCTAGCAGTATTTTGATAATTTTTATAAGGCTCATATTAGAGGGCTCTGCCATTCCATTCCATTCCCTTGGGGATAGTATGGAGTTGATTGAATCAATGAAATTCCAAATTGTTCACAAAACTTAGCCAAGGGTTCAACTTTGAAGGATGCAGCATTGTCAGTGACAATTCTTTTCAGACATCCGAACCTTGCTATAATATCCTCTAGAAAACCAATGATTACTTTGTGAGAATCACTCCTTGTGGGGATAGCCTCTATACATTTGGTAAAATAATTAGTGGAAGTCAAGATCCACCTGTGTTGTCCACTTGAAGCAGGATGAATTTCCCCAATAAAATATAGGCCCCACCATTGAAAGGGTCATGAAGCTACCACAGGCTTCAATGAAAAAGACTTGAGCTGCTGCTTCCCAGAGAATTTCTGACACTTGACACAAGCCCTGATCTTTGCAAAGACATCAGTAAATAGAGTAGGCCATAAATACCTATCCCTAAGAATATTATAGGTTGTGGTCCTCCAGAAGTGATGTCCCCCACAAAGGTTGTCATGAAAATCAAACATAATGTTTTGGGCTTCTTGTGGATATAAACATCTCATAAGAAATCCTAGAGGGTCTTTCCAATACAAGACCTGGTCAATAAGGAAATATCTAATTACTTTGATCTTTATATCTCTGGCCTTGCTTTTTCCCATTCCATCAGAAGCTCTCAACTCTTGCAAAAAAATATAATCTCTTTATACCAGGTGCACTATGCCAATGGAGGGCTGACTTGTGGGACTGTATGAGACAACTCAGCTTGTTGATTTTCTGAGTGGGTTTCGATGAAGTTAACCCCCAGAACTTTACAATTAGACTCAGCCAATAGCTTGGCTAAACCTTGGCCTTTAACTAGTTTTGTGGGCTTTATTTCCAGATCAAATTCAAGGATCTTGGCAATCCATTTTCTCCTTCTTCCATCTATGTCAGGTTGAATGAGAATGTCCTTCATAGAACCTGAAGGAACATATGTAATGACCTTTGAATGCAAGACATATATCTTGAAAGCTTTGAGGGATTTAACCAAAGCATAGTCCTGCTTCTCCATGATGTCATATTTGACCTCTACATCTATTAATGCCTTGCTGAAAAAGGAAATAGGCTACTCCAGCCCCTCGACATTTTTCTGCAATAAAAAGACTACCACTATGTTAAAATAAGAAAAGGAAAAAATCATAAAATCCTTGGAATAATCAAGACTACTAAGTATTTATGCCTCAGTCAAGGCCTTCTTGATTTGACTGAAGTAATTTCTGGACTTAGCAATCCATTCTACTTCATTCTCCTTCTTGAGCATGGTTGTAATATGCTTCACAAATTCAACAAAATTTGAAGCAAACCTTCTCAAAAAATTAATCTTGCCCAGGAAATACTAAACCTCCTTCTGGGATCGGGGAAGTGACAAGGTTTGGATAGCTTCTAAACTTCTTGAATCAATCTTGACCCCTCAACTGATACTATGTGCCCCAACAATTTCCCCTCTTGCATGGCAAACAAAGACTTCTTGGGATTTAGGGAGAGACCAAACCTTATGCATTTCAAGAAGACCCTTCTCAGATGTTGGCAATGTTCTTTATCAGATCTGAAGAATATTGTAATGTCATCCAGATAGATGACTACAAATTTATCCTTTTCTCCAATGAAAGCGATGTCCATAGCTCGTTGGAAGGTTGTTCCTGTGTTCATCAATCCAAAGGGCATTTTAGCATACATGAATGTTCCCCAAGGAGTGGTGAAGGTTGTCTATTCTTTGTCTTCAGGAAGGACAGAGATATGATTGTAGCCAGAAAATCCATCAATCATGGAAATCTGGGATGCACCTGTTACCCTCTACAATATGTGTTCCATCTTCGGCAAAGGGTAATTGTCCTTCTTAGAGGTTCTGTTCAAATTTCTGAAATCGACACACGGTCTGATTTCTCCATTTTTCTTCCTCACTGCAACCAGGTTGGCTACTCATTAAGAATATCTCAAAGGGACAATGATTTGGGTGTTCAACAGCTTCTTTACCTCCCTTTCCATAATAGGTATCAGCATGGGTTTTATTTGTCTTAATTTCTTCCTAAACGGTCTGGCCTCCTCTTTCAATGGGATCTTATGCTCGATGAATCTTGTGTCATATGTTTTGAGATCTTCATATGTCTAGGCAAACATGTCAACAAATTATCTTAACAACTCAGCATACTCGGTCCTTTGATTTTCTGACAGAATTCTTGACAACTTGACAAATTTAGGATCCTTCTCTATACCAATATTACACTCAACTGCATCATCTTCCTCATTTGAAGATTTACCCTTTACTGCCACATCATTTTTGTCAAATAGTATTTCCAAATGAACTAGTCCCTTTGGGTTATGATTGCTAGGCAGCTAGACAATATGATGATTAGCAATTTTGTACAGAAAAGCATCATCATGAGGATTTATTTCAGAATCAGGATCTTGATCAATGTGTAATGTAGAAAACTCATCAACAGTCTCCAAGAACCTTTTGATTTCAAGATCATCCTCAAACACTTTCCAATGTTTTACATTTTCAAGTATAGAGGGTTTATATTTCACTTCTACATCATACCTGAGTTTAGGTGGAAAAGGGACTCTGAAATTACTTGCTAATGCAGCCAGAGAATCGGCCATAGCATTCTCTTCTCTTGGAACAAATGAGATGTTGAAAGCCAAGAAAAAATTGTCGACTAGATCCTAGAGTTCATTTTTGTAACTCGTAAGTAGAGGGTGCTTGGATTGTTAAATGTTTCTGATCTAATGGACAATTAACTTGGCATCCCCAAACACTGATATCTCTTTAATTCCCAGGTCTTTTGCAGCCCTCAAACCCAAAACAAGAGCTTCATACTCTGCCACATTATTGGTAGCTTCAAATTCTAACTTGTAGGACAAAGGTATAATTTCTTGAACATGTGAAATGAAGACCACTCCAGCACCAACGCCTTCTCTGGAAGAGGCTCCATCAAAGAACATCTTCCAAACAGAGGTAATCAGGGGAGAATATTCACAGAGAGTAAGGGACTTCTTTCTGATTTCAAGAGGGGGTTCAGGGGTATCAATGAGATGCAATAAGATGGATCCCAAATTAGTATCAAGTGAAAAAATAGGATGGTTGGTGGGGTCAGCTTCATCACTAATAATATAGTTCAATTGAGCCTCTCTGTACAGTATTCTATGCTCCCCTTCGAACACAGGAATGGTAGCATATATGACGTCCATCTGCAATGTTCCTCCGAGTCTCTTGATCTAAGATCTTGACAATAGCATGTCGAACTTGGGGGGAACATCAGCTACCATGATATCCATGACCACACTTTTCATGGGAAATTGAAACAAGGTCACGACCAGATCTTTAATGACCCCAAGACACTAAATTTTCCTAGAATCAAAAGAATACAAATCATGATAAGATTTTGTGATTTCTAGTCCAAGTTCACCCATGAAATATTTGGGCATGAGATTATGAGAGGCCCCTAAGTCCATCAAACAATTATGCAGCACTTTGTCATGTATGTTCAGAGATGTATAGAAGGGAGGGGATGAATCATATCTATCTTCTATCATAGGACCTAAGATAATCTTTGGATTTTCGTCTTGGAGGTTTACTGAGTCCATGGAATAAAAATATGGCTCGGGCTGCAACAACTTAGAGAGGGATTTTTTAAAATATTTTTTCTTGACTAGCTCTGAAAGGGGTACAGGAATCCTAATCTTTTGAATTTCATGTTCAAATTTGAAATAGGAGGGGGGCCTCACAAATCCTCTCACTTCTAGGACAGGACCTTTGGTTATCGGTGAGGGACTCTGCACTTTCCTTTCCTTGTTGATGTTCACTGCATTTTTGGCAATCTTCTCTTCTCTAGAAGGTTGCTCAAGGATGTTAGACTTCCCTTCTATCTTCTTATACCTGAGGTTATATTTTTTTATTGGTATTCTCCCCTTAACTCAGCTCATTTATTTGATTGTCCATGAGGGACTCTTTGTATGAATATTGATTCAAATGGGGAAATGGGGAGGTGTCTCCAAGGCAATGGATTTTAGGATCAACCTCTTCTTCCTCCTCTTCTTCATGAGCAACGAGGTTATTTTGGAGAGGGGTTTGGATTTTCTGATCATCCCTATCTTTGTTTCGAGGATCTCTTGGAAGTATCTGAGGGGTATTATTTGGTCTTCTGAAGCTACTTTGCTTATCATCATTTTGGGCACTCTTATGACCTTGCTTCCCCTCGCATTTCATATTCTCCATTTATGCAGAAAGAGATTTTACCAGCTTGCTCAACTCATCCACTTGAGGATGGGATGTAGAGGAACTAGAGGTTGAGGCTTCAGATCTCCCCCTTCCTCTGTCTCTATTGGTTTTATTCCTAAGTCTGTCAGTTGCCAACACATTGGATTCTACTTCCAGGGTTGCATCTTGCATATGAGCCAAGGAAGTAGCTCTTCTTTCTCTTAACAGGAGGCATAAATCAGAGTCAAAAACACTAGCATATGTAATTTTAGCAGAGGCTTCAGTAGGTTTTATCTCAGTAGGAATCTTGTTGTACATTTTATTGAATCTTTTGGAGAAGTCAAAGACAGATTCTCCCTCTTTTCTCTTTAGAGACCCAAACTCAGTGATATAATACATAAAGTCCTTTTTATCCCCCCATTGTCTCAGGAAAACATCATCTAAAGCCTCAATCCCAGCAATGGATCCAAGGGTTAATCCTATAAACCATTTCCTAGCCTCACCATCAAGACTCTGGACAAAAAATCTCATCCATACATCTTCATTTTCAATATTTAGATTGTCTGCATAATTGTAGAAGGCAGGAAGGTGTTCTTAAAAAGTTATGTCTTTTCCCCAGTGAATTTGCGCATGTATTTTAGGTAGTCTCCAATAGGGAGAACATTCATTGGTTGACGTAGTACCAAAGGGGAATATCTTGTAGCCACTATGGCATCCATTCTGTTCCTAGGTGGATTAGCACCCATCATTACGATGTGAGGTGGAGGAGAAACAGGAGGGGATGGAGTTCAAACAGGGGAGACTGGGGGTGTGTTTCCGAGAGGAAAGGGAAAAAATAGAGGATTAGGGGAAAATGCTAGAGGGCTTAAGGGAGCAGAGGTTTCCCTCATGGTAGAAGTAGCAACTCTAACAGGGGGAGGAGTGATAAAACCCAGAGCGAGAAAATCTTCTAATGTCCTAGGTCTAAACCATGGTACAACTTCAGGGGAGATAGGAGTGACAATAATTTCTCCTTCTAATCCTAGACCAGGAGAGGAGGAATTAGCAGGAACACTCCCAAACTTTAAGCTTCGAGAAACTCCAGTAGATGGTATAATAGGAAAAGGAGAAGAAACTATTGGAGTTTGTAAATGATGATGGTGGAAATCATCAGAAATACCTAGTTCAACAGTTGAAGTACCTTCCTGAGGGGTCTTCCATCTTCTGAAAATTTTCTTTGGGTCATCTTTAGGTGTTTCTAAAGGTAGTTGTGGGGTATACCTCATGTGTCTGCCTCTGGAAGCCACAGCTAGAACGGTGGAGTCGTCAGGTGCACAGTTGCAATATTCAATGTACTGATTTTCGATGCACCTTCAGAACCAGTTATCTTTGTCGTTCAATCCCAGGGAAAATATTCAATGTTTCCCTGGCAACGGCACTGGGAATGTTAGCACCAGAAGTCACCTCTAGATTGCAGCAGAGGTAAGCCCAGTACCCATCAGTTTTTATGTCACACTAAATAAATTTAAGGGGGGGTATAATGGATGCAAACTCAGGATACTATCACTTTAACTCGGAAAACTGGGTTGATATGCATAGGAAGATGAGGTATTAATCTAACTTTAGCAAGTAAGTTGTATTAAGGAGAGAAAAATGTTGAAGACAAGATCCTCTTGATTCAGAACTTCAAGAAACCGAAAACGTTACAACAACACTGCAATCAAACATACATTGCAACATAGTCACAACAACTCGACTAGATCATCCATGTCATAGATTTCAGTATTAGAGGCAAAGAGATGGGGAAGAATTTTTACTATTATTAAACAAGAAGTCTCAAAATGTCATACATAACCAGAGAACCAGAGGATTTACTAAAAATTTACATTCGGGAGATTAGCTCTACCATCGACCCTAACAAACTATCAAAATTGAGTGTTTATACTCATAACAACTTGCCACCACTAGGAGTGTGACTTGGCTACTGCAATTAAAACTTTGCATCTACATCTCTTATATCATTCTGCACTTGCATTCTTCTATTAGACGTGATCTCAGATCAGTATGGGCTTTGCAGGAGAATTCGTTGACAGGGGAACTTTAGGCTGGCAGTCTACCTCTACGACGAGCTCTTCCATGATTTTAATTTATGGGGTGAGACGAGGTTTCAACCACCTCTCCCATTTTCATTAACAACTTTCATCAAGATTGGGATGATGCCTGACACCCATGAATGCTCTAGGTGGTTCTCACGACTCCTCTGAGTCAATCCCGACACCTCAAGGCCATGCAGATCTTTTTCTGTGAAAAATACGGGCACTTTTGGCCTTTCGAGCAACTTTTCTCCATTGCTCCATTAAACCTTGGGCCATCACCTCATGCTTATCCCATATGAAATTTTAGGATTTCACATTTCGGGAGTCTTCACTCCATTTGATTCCAAAAATCTCGATGCTCGAACTTGCGAAATGGCCCATACAAATCGACAGTTGGACTTACCTTGAATTTGACGACCGCGATCATCTCCTCGAATAACCTTAGTCACCAACCGCCCAATAGGTGTATGCCCTTATTTACAGACCCTCTTTCCATATGACTTTGGGCTATGACCCTGGGCCCAATTCCCAAGCATTTCGTGATTTCTCACTACGTGAACTTGCGTCGTGCTCCATGCTAAAACCTCTGAGTCGTGAAATCGTGACTTCTTGGATCAGGTGCCATGTGTCCTTATGGATCAGATAGCTCATGTTGATTTCATATTTTAGGGGTTTGGATCTATCACAAATAACTTCAACAACATTCTGAACTCCCAATTTCCGCGACTATTATTTGTCGTCGACCTATGAACTTTGAAATGCAAATTCCTTCACCATACTGAACTTGCTTGTTTTCTTGATTTGAGTCCATATCAAACCTCTCTAAGTGTTGTGCTTGTGATCACTGTTGTGGCCTGTATAAATAATTACTTGTACGAAGGGTCGACGGCTTGGAAAAGAGAAGGATCAATGACAGAGGTAGAGAGGGAAGTGATTGACCCAGAGAAAACAAAATCTCGGGGCCGAGACTTCTCATGAAGGATTACAAAAAATAAAAGGTTGCTCAAACGATCGAGGAAAAACACAGATAAAATTACAAGATGAAAGGGGAAAAACTTAAGGTTTGGTCGGCAAAAAGGAGAAAAGCAAGGCAAAACTACAAACTTAAGTAGAAACTACCAACCCACGAGACTCTGACAAGTTTGTGTGATAACAGTTTTGATAAACCATGATATTCACCATTTTGATGGGGAATGTAATGTAATGTCATTTCCATTTGTAATGTAATGTAATTCCTACAACATTAATGCACTATATCCCATTATAACTCCATAGTTAAGCATGCTTGGGCTAGTAGTATCAGGATGGGTGACCTTCTAGGAAGTCCTAGCGTTTTACATGCATATGGAATTTTGTAAACTTAGACCAATTTATCCCACATGCATCATGGGAATTATTCTTGTTGAAAGATTAATTGTTGAAATATTGGATGTCATTGATGTCAAACCTTGAACAGGAAGTTAACAAGTTGCATGTTAAGGTAAAGGAGTTCTAAATAGAATTTAACAAGTTTCATGTCATTTTCCATGTTAAAGTGACTATAAACAGAAGTTAACAAGTTGCATGTCAATTGCATGTGCATGTCAGTTGCATGTCATCGTGAGATCCTCATTAAAACACAAAGAAGATTCAATTGAATATCACTTCTATGACTACTAATTGGAATATATGAGGTAGTGATTTGAACTCAGAAAAGTCTAGTGAGGGAAGAAAGTTTCAAAATCTGAGCATATGGAGAAAAAGTGATAGATCCAGGTTCCTTGAATAAATCTGTGTGTATTTTGAAGAAATTGGGAACATATATGTCTTAGTTATTCATAAGAATTTGATTTGGATAAATCTCTTATGGATCTTGGTATGAGGTATGTGTGGTTGTAGTCTCGATGATATATCAAAAGCAGTTGAAGCAACATAAGTATGAGAAACAACAACAACAATATGTTATCATATGCAACGATAGAGGTAGTGACAGATTGGTCTACATTTATATTTTAGAGGGTTTGGACGGGGCAAGGAAATGGGGTATTAGCCTCCTTCCAGTTGGAGCCGGTAAATTAGGGAGTTGGATATTCCTTCAGGTTGCAGCTTGTAAATAGGGGGTTGGAACCTCCTTCCAGTTGTAGCTGGATAAATAGGAATTTGGTGCTTCCAATGATTGTACTCTTTGATAAATAAGAAAATCATTTTGTGGTTTTCTCCTGCATTGGGTTTCCACGTAAAATTCTAGTGTATTTTTTTTATGTAGTGTTTATGCATGAAATTATGGTGTTGATGATATATTGAATGTTATTGGAGGTTTTATATTATGAATAAAAGTACTAATTATTCTCATACGGATTCACCCCCCCCCTGCCCCCTTAGTATTCCAACAATTGGTATCAGATCAGGTTCTTCATGAAGAAGTCTAACCACTGGAAGGAGATCATGGAATCAGATAAGATTGGAGCACCAGTATTTGACAGTAAAAACTATACCTTCTGGAATAAAAGGATGAAAACCTTTTTACAGGAACAGGGATTTGATGTTTGTAAATAAGTAGTGGATGGGTATACATCACCATCCACTACCCCAATCGACAGAGATGGAAAGAAACTCAGCAAAAACAACTCGAAGGATAAAGGTACTATTCTGAGCAGTCTAGTTGATTCAATATTTATCAAGGTTATGCATTGTGAGAGTGCAAAGGATATTTGGGATAAACTCCAAAAGACTTATGAAGGATATGCCAAAATTAAGGGAGCTAAGCTTCAAATATTTAGAGATAAGTTTGAACAATTGAAGATGAAGGAAGATGAAGACATTGCAGCCTACCTTCTATGAGTTGATGAAATAGTTAACACTATTAAGGGATTGGGAGTAGAAGTTGATGAATGAGTGGTTGTTCAAAATATATTGAGGTATATTACTATGAGATTTGATTCTAAAATATCATCCCTAGAAGAAAGAGTAGATCTTAGTACATTAATCATGGATGAGCTACATCAAATATTTACAACCTATGAAATGAGAATAGAACAGGAGAACCCAGGCACGAAGGAAGAAAATTTAAAGGAATCCAAGAATACAAAGAAGAAGAGAAAGAAAAATTCAAAACCAGGTTGCAGTTGTAGTGATGATTCAGATGAAGATGAAGAAATGGCTAACTTCATAACGAAATTAAAGAAAGGAACCGACAAGTATAAAGGTATGCTTCCATTGAAATGCTTTAATCGAGGTGATATTGGTCATTTTTCTTCTAAATTTATTCATACAAATAAATATAGTGATGAAGAATAAACTTCTAAAAGGGAAAAGAAATATCAAAAGGAAAACAAGAGAAGAAACAAAAGGAAATTCTTCAAGAAAATTTTCTACTCAAAGGAGGATAGTTCCTCATCAGACAAGGAGGATAATGATAGTGAGAGTGATTCAGAAAGAGTAATCTTCATGGAAGTAGAATATGATTCCAAATAAGAAGGTGCATTTGATATTAGGGTAGAGATAATAAGTGCATTAGAAGAACTTAGGAAGGAAAGCAATAAAAACAAGGCACTCAAGGCAAAGTTAAAAATGAAAGAGGGATCTCAGAATTCCAACTCTAAAGAAATTGAGCAGATGATCACAATTCTAAAAATTGTAATAGAACAAGAAACAAGAATTGAGGAAATACTTAGAATTCAATTAGAAGAAAAGGAGAAAATGATTGGAAGCTTGGAAGTAGAAATAGTCTTTTTAAGGAAAGATCTTCAGAAGAAAGACATGCAGCAGAAGTGCACCAAAATATTGGATCAAATCATCAGCAGTTAAAGACCATCAAATAAAAAATTTGGACTAGGATAAAATCAAGTACAAAATGAGAAAGGATCGAACTCCAAGACAACAGAACATGAAGAAAAATAAATGATGCAGGAGCATCAGTCCACCTCAACGAAAGCGCCATCACGTAAACATGCAATGGAGAAAGGGAGAGTCATTAACGATCCCATTTTTAAAATTGAATTAATCCTATATGGATTATCGTACCGTAAGGCTGATAAATGCCAAGCCATACATTGTACAGGTAGTAGATATATCGTCTTAAATGGTTGATTGTAAACAGGTCTTGATCAGAGTTAGATCAGGACATTTTAATTTATGAAAATTCAATGTAATAGATGAGGTTAGGTGAAGAGGACGAACTCGTAGAGCCCATTTTTGTAATGAGATATTGTTTCAGATTTCAATGGGAAGGAAGAATGGTAGAGAGGCCTTAGGAGGTATTAGAAGTTCTGAGAGAGAGAGATTGAGAGAACTGTGACTCTGTTGCAGTCCAATTTTTATGTAAACGCCTGTATAGATACACAAATATAATAGAAAAGCAGTTTTTCATATTGTTGTTCAAGTCTTTATGTTTCATGAATGAATGTTGTAGATGTATGATGGGTTTCATTTACAGTAGGAAGATAGATTTCATTTATCTTCATTGAGTTCATAATATCTCTCTGGATTCTTTAGGTTGTGCAAGGAGTGCACAACAAAACATTTGAGGTTCTATAGCCAGTGCAAGGAGTGCACATCTGAACTCTGTGGAGTCACAAAAGAATGTGCAAGGAGGGCATACCAGATTGATCACAAACTCAAGGGAGAAGCCTCAAGGTTAATGAACACCTTGGAGGAAATACTATGCAAGAGAAGGCACAGAGAGACAGAATCGTTGAGGATTCTGTGAAGCTCTGCCAAGTGGGAATCGAGCGAGTGCAAAGAGTGCACTAGGGAACTCTATTTCGAGTTCTGTGAGAATAGAAGTGTCCAGGGAAAGACACTTATAGAGTTGGTGAACAATCTATAGGATCAGAAAGGAGTGCTTGAGCGTAAGTCTCTAGGAGGGCACTTATATCCCTTCAAGGAGAGATAGGGAAAAAGTTATTGAAGACTCTGGAGGAATACCTGTGTAAGGAGTGCACCAGGTCAACATTCAAATGAAGTGTTGAAGAGACAACCAGCTAAAATCCATTCAACCACAAGGAGAATGCATAGAGAGAAATTGTTTCAAGTTCCAAGTTCAGGAGGGTGAGTGCAAAGTGTGCTAGGAGTAGCACTAGAAATCTTATAAGGAAGAGGAAGGGTCGAGTCCCTTAGAGACTGAAAAAATTCAAGAATCTTAGGAGAGATAACTCTTTTCATAAGCATAAGCGAGACCAAGAGTTGGGTCTGTAGAAGGAAGAAGTTCGAAGGTAGACACCTTCGAACGAATGAAAATATTCTAAGTCAGAAGATCAAAGTTTAGGATAGTTAGCACCAAGGGATTTGGTTGGGACTCGTTAAGGAGTTGAACGGACGATAGAGAATCTTCGAGGAGGAAGCGTCGATAGCTAACAGTCGTCGGATCAAGATAAGTTGTGAGGAGAATAATAGTGAGATTCATTTAACTCTCAAAATCCCAGGAGGAATGGGACTCATCGATCCATAAGAGATCTGAACCGTTGGTTCATTTCACGAGATCAGATATTGGGAGTTGGGAGGACATAAGTCCTTAGTTTCTAAAGTCAATACATGCAAAATTGTGATTTGATCACAACCATAGATCGTGGGAAGATATGGATTGTCTAATCAGAGTCCAGACAGTTGAAAACGTGCATAAGAGGAGATCAAATCTGGAACGTTGGATCTAAGCACATAGACCAACAGTTGTTGGATCCGAAAGAAGGTGCATGGGAGAAGTTATGAAATGACCGGAACCATCCATCGTCAGAGGTGACAGGTGGTGGAAGATAGAGGGTGTTAGTGGAATTGAACATCGGGGGATTTTCAAGGAGCAAAGGAGAAAATTCACGAAATGAGAATCCGTGAAATCATGAAAATTGTCCATCATTGAAGGAGAGGTGGCAAATATCTGTAAGCCATTGGTGTTTCAGACTTCGGGAGGATAAGTGTGGAGAAGGGTGAGAATTCACGAAACCTGAAACGCAAAATCGTTCTGGACCGTTGGATCCGGAAGGACACGTGGTGGATATCAACACACATCGTAGGATCAGGAACCGGGAGAATGAAGGTAAAGACACGAGCAAGTTCGCAAAAGCAGAATTCACAAAATAATCAAGATCGTCCATCAAAAAGGATGTGTGGTGAGAAGGCAACGTTTCACTGACTCGCACATCATACAAATCAAAGGGTAGAGTTCTTAGAACTCACAATAGACGAAATCGTAAAAAGACTCTGAGTCGTTGATCTGAATCATCGACATTTTGACATTTCAGGTACCAAGGTTTCGAAGGAGAGAACCATCACAAAATACCGAGTCACAAAGTCCTGACTTCACAAAGGAGGAACGTGGACTGTCAATCGAGGGAAAGAGAGGGAACCATCAATCTGTCACATAGAATATTTTGGGGTTTGGGGGATCGGAAGATCTAAGGCAAGGGGTCTTTCGATTTCACGAATCACGAAGTCCCGAAATGCTTTGAGGTTTGGTCCCAGTTCATAGTGGGGGTTCATATGATTGAGGCATAAGTGAGGAGCCAGAAAATCGTTAGCCCATTTCAGGATTTCAGGGATTGAAGGAGTCAGGAGTGACTCATACATCGAAGTCCTGAGGTCACAAAATGCGACCGGAGCCTTTTGGGTAAGGCCTATGGTCACAATCAATGATCACGTGGGGGTGAAGATCGTGCTTGGTTCTTTTCCACACAGAGCGAGTTTCATAAAAGGACCTATGGATTTGTTTAATAGAGGTTCCAAAAGGGACCAAAGAGTTGTTCCAGCTCAAGGAGGGAGAATGATCTAGTGACTGGGAGGTCACAGAACCCCGAGAGGAAGGGGGGCTGCATCAGGTGGTATCAGGGCGATGAATTGATTTCTATAGGCAAAAGAGGTAATCAGAAGACCGAGATTTTCTTACACACAGCAGACAAGAAAGAGGTGAAGGAAATCAAAATACTGACGCTCTGTGAGAAGGTTGTTGCATGGATGCATCAATAAAAATTTAAACAGCTAGAAGAGTTGTAGGAGAAGTTATAGATGCTCTCAATTGTTGACTAAACAACAACCTTGCCAGGAGGGTAGGTAGAAGGAAGAGGATGGCTACTAAAGGCCATGAACATGGTCGAAGAGAAGACTACCAGCAAAAAAGAAAGACTGAGACAGGAAAGGAAATCAGTGAGATAAGAACACGGATGGAGAAGCTTGCATTTAAAATGCAGCAGGATGCAAAGGTGCATTGGGTGTATGAATAGCCCATGAGGAAGAAGGTGAAGTGGCCAGTAAAGAAAATTTTGGCCAGAGAACAGTGAAGGCTGATGAGAAGGTGGTTGAGGCATGTTGAAAACCTCATTGAACCAGAGGAGGAGATGATTCACATCTTTGAACCAGAGACTGGGAGAAATCTTAGTGATGAGGAGGAAGAGAGATCAGATGAAGATCTCATAAACTTCCAGGGGAGAAGAGATGAATTTTCATATTTCCAGGTAGGAAATGAGATGATATCAATTGAGTATCTCATAGTCTGCCAGGAAGACAGTGGTGGAAATTCATATTTCTAGGAGGGAAATGATATGAGATTAGCAGGGGATCTCATAAACTGCCAGATGGGCAGAAATGGACTTTCAAGTTTCCAGGTGGGCAATGGAAAGAGACCAGGTGGAGGTCTCGTATACTGTCAGGGGAGCAGTGTTGAAAGTTTAGATTTCCAAGAGGGAAACGATATGGGATCGATTGATCTCATAGATTACCAGGTGGGCAGCAGAAAATTCCCAAATTTGCAAGTGGGCAGGGGGAAGGAAATGAGACTGTCATAGGGTTGCAGGAGCTCAAAAATGAATTTAGGTCAACAAAAAGTGTTGATGAGTGAAGATTCATATGGATTTGCAGACCATGTGAATGAAGATGATAATAAGTTAAACACTTTCACCATCCAGGAGGAGGATCAGAAGAGCATTCTTATGATTTGAAGGATAAAGGTATTCTTACTGGACATCTAAGTGAAGTCTAGTGCACATGATGAAAGTGCAACAGTAAGAGAAAGACAGCCAACGGTGACTGTCATCATGAAGGAGAAGATATCATAAGCTTCCCAAAGAGAATAAGAAGAGGAGCACACGGTTGACATGCTCACTCATTGGGAGATAGAATTGAGGATGTTGGAGGATTGGTTGGACAATCCAGAATCAACAAATGACAGCCAGAAGACAACCATGAAAAATTTAGGGGAAGAGATTTCAGCAAAATTGCTCAAAATTTTCAGCCACGAAGCTGAACGGGAGATGACTGCAGCACTGAAGCCTATAGTAGAAGAGGGAGCAAACAGCATAGACTTTGCTGAGCTGCATGAGGAATTAGAAGCCTTGGAAATATTTAGGCACATCCAACATGTAAAGTTGGAGGAAGATGGAGGATCATACCAGCTAGGGGAGAAATTAGAAGGAGTTGGAATTGAGCCAACACAAGAGGAGATGATGAGAGCTAATCCATTAGAGGAAGAAGCTGAGCAGCATCTCAGTGTAGATACTACAGAGATGGAGTCTCCAGTAGAGTGGCCATCTGGTGCCACAAAAGAGGAAAACAACAAGGGGGATCTAGTTGATCCACCCACTAATAAAAAGAAAGAGTTGCAGTCAAGGATATTTCATAAGAAGAGCCAGCCACTCGAGTAGTTGGACATGATGATAGAGGAGATCAAGATGTTGATGTTGAGTTCAACGCAAGAAGTAGTCAACACAGGGAAGCTGAGCAGAGGAGAGCCTACAAGAGAAGAAGGAAAGCAGCAGTAGCAGTAAAGCAGAGGAGCAAGAGGACACCTCCCTAAGAGAATTTGGGATCCAGGAGGATTTCAACACTGGAGAAGAGGAGCTCATGTTTTTCCTAGCAGGTGAGTATGATGCAGGAGCATCTCTCCACCTTAACGAAAGCACCAGCACGTGAACACGCAATGGAGAAAGGGAGAGGCATTCACGCTCCCATTTTTAAAATTGAATTAATCCTATATGGATTATTGTTTCCTAAGGATGATAAATACCAAGCCATCCCTTGTATAGGTAGTATATAGATCACCTTAAATGGTTGATTGTAAGAAGGTCTTGATCAGAGTCAAATCAAGACATTTTCATTTATGAAAATTCAATGTAATAGATGAGGTTAGGTGAAGAGGACGAACTCCCAGAGCCCCTCTTTTGTAATGAGATATTGTTTCAGATTTCAATGGGAAGGAAGAATGGAAGAGAGGACTTAGGAGGTCTTATAAGTTTTGAGAGAGAGAGCTTGAGAGAACTGGGACTCTGTTGCAATCCAGTTTTTATGTAAACACCTGTATAGATACACAGATATAATAGAAAAGCAGTTTTTCCTGCATATTGTTGTTCATGTGTTTATGTTTCATGAATGAATGTTGTATATGTATGATAGGTTTCATTTACAGTAGGAAGATAGATTTCATTTATCTTCATTGAGTTCATAATATCGCTTTGGATTCTTTAGGTTGTGCAAGGAGTGAAAAATAGAACATTTGAGGTTTTGTAGCTAGCGCAAGGAGTGCACATCTGAGATCTATGAAATTAGAAAAGAATGTACGAGGAGGGCATACCAGAGTGATCATAAACTCAAGGGAGAAGCCTCAAGGTTACTGAACAGATTGGAGGAAAGACTATGTAGGGGAAGGCACAGAGAGACAGAATCATTGAGGATTTTGTGAAGCTCTACCAGGTGGGCATCAAGAGAGTGCAAAGAATGCACCAAGGAACTCTATTTCGAGTTCCGTGAGAAGAAAAGTGTCCAGGGAAAGACACAGAGTTATTGAACACTATGTAGGCTCAGCAAGGAGTGCTTGAGCGTAAGTTGCTAGGAGGGCACTTATATCCCTTCAAGGAGAGATAGGGACAGAGTTACTGTACACTCTAAAGAAAGACTTGTATAAGGAGTACACCAAACCAACATTCAAATGAAGTGTTTAAGAGACAGCCATCTGAAAGCCAGTAAAGCACAAGGAGAATGTGTATAGAGAACTTGTTTCAAGTTCCAACTTCAGGAGGGTGAGTGCAAAGTGTGCTAGGAGGAGCACCAGAAATATTCTAAATAAGAGGAAGGGTTGAGTCCATTAGAGACTGAATGAGTTCAAGAAGCTTAGGAGAGGTAAATATTTTCAAAAGCGTAAGCAAGACCAAGAGTTGGATCCGCAGAAGGAATAAGTTCAAAGGTCGAGACCTTCGAACGACTAGAAATTATCTAAGTCAGAAGATCAAAGTTCAGGAGAGTTAGTGCCAAGGTATTTTGTTGGGACTCGTTAAGGAGTTGAACAGACGATAGAGAATATTCGAGGAGGAACAGTCAATAGCTGACAGTCATCGGATCAAGAGAATTTGTGAGGAGAATAACTGTGAGATTTGTTTAACTCTCAAAATCCTAGGAGGAATGGGACCTGTCGATCCATAAGAGATATGAACCGTTGGTTCATTTTGCGGGATCGGATATCGGGAGTTGGGAGGACAAAAGTCCTTAGTTTCCAAAGTTGCGAGATGTGAAATCATGATTTGATCGTAACTGTAGATCATGGGAAGATCTGGATCGTTTTATCAGAGTCCAGACAGTTGAGAACGTGCATAAGAGTAGTTCACATCTAGAACGTTGGATCTAAGCGTGTAGACCAACAGCCATTGGATTTGGAAGAAGGTGCACGGGAGAAGTTCTGAGATGACCAGAACCATCCATCATCAGAGGTGATAGGTGGAAGTAGATCGAGGGTGTTCGTGGAATTGGACATCGAGGGATTTGCAAGGAGCAAAAGAGAAAATTTGTGAAAGGAGAATCCATGAAATCATCAGAACCGTCCATCGTTGGAGCACAAGTGGCGAATATCTGGAAGCCATCGGGGTTTTGAACTTCAGAAGGATAAGTGTTTAGAAGGGTGAGAATTCACGAAACCCAAAACGCGAAATCGTTCTGGACCATTGGATCCGGAAGGACACATGGTGGAGATCCACACATAGGAGGATCAGGCACCAGGAGAACGAAGGTGAAGACAAGAGCAAGTTCACGAAAGAAAAATTTGTGAAATAATCAGGACTATCCATTGGAAAGGATGCATGGCGAGCAAGCAGTGTTTCATTGACTCGCACATCAGAGAAGTCAAAGGGCGTAGTTCTTATAACATGTGATAGCCAAAATCGCAAAAGGACTCTGAGTCATTGGATCAAGCCAGGCTATGGGTCGTCAATCCGAAGCATCATCATTTCGAGTACCGAGGGTTCGAAGGAGAGAACCATCCCAAAATCCTAAGTCATGAAGTCTTGAATTCGTGAAGAAGGAACGTGGACCGTCGATCGACGGAAAGAGAGGGGATCATCGATCTGTCGTAGAGAAGATTTCAGGGTTTTGGGGATCGAAAGATCTGAGGCAAGGGGTATTTCGATTTCATGAATGGTGAAGTCCCGAAACGCTTTGAGGTTTGATCCTAGGTCATAGTGTGGGGTCATATGATTGAGGCATAAGGGAGGAGCTAGAAAATTATTATCCCATTTCAGGGTTTTGGGGATCGRAAGATCTGAGGCAAGGGGTCTTTCGATTTCATGAATGGTGAAGTCCCAAAACGCTTTGAGGTTTGATCCTAGGTCATAGCGTGGGGTCATATGATTGACGCATAAGGGAGGAGCTAGAAAATTGTTAGCCCATTTCARGGTTTTGGGGATTGAAGGAATCAGGAGTGACTCATATGTCGAAGTCCCGAGGTCGCGAAACACGATGGGAGCCTCTTGGGTAAGGCATGTGGTCCCAGTCGATGATCATGTGGGGGTGAAGCTCATTCTTGGTGCTTGTACACACAGAGCGAGATTCATAAAAGGACCTATGGATTTGTTTAATAGAGGTTCCAGCAAGGACCAAAGAGTTGTTCCATCTCAATGAGGGAGAATGATCCAGTGACTGGGAGGTCGCATAACCCTGAAGCGAATGGGGTTGCTTCAGGTGCTATCAGAGCGATGAATTGATTTCTATAGGAAAAAGAGGTAATCAGAAGACCGAGCTTTGCTTACAGATACAAGACAAGAAAGACGTGAAGGAAACCAAAATATTGATGCTTTGTGAGAAGGTTGTTTCATGGATGCATCAACAAAAATTTAAACAGCCAGACGAGTTGTAAGAGAAGTCGGAGATGCTCTCAGTTGCTGAGTAAACAACAGCCTTTCCAGGAGGGTAGGTAAAAGGAAGAGGATGGCTACTAAAGGCCATGAATGTGGTCTAAGAGGAGACCACCAGCAGAAAATCAAGGCTAAGATAGGCAAGGAACTCAGCAAGATAAGAACACAGATGGAGAATCTTGCATTTAAAATGCAGCAGGATGCAAAGGTGAATTGGGTGTATGAATGGCCCATGAGGAAGAAGGTGAAGTGGTCAGTAAAGAAACTTTTGGCCAGAGAACAATGAAGGCTGATGAGAGGGTGGTTGAGACATGCTGAAAACCTCATTGAACCAGAGACTGGGAGAAATCTTAGCGATGAGGAGGAAGAGAGATCAGATGAAGATCTTTTAAACTGTCAGGGGACAAGAGATGAATTTTCGTATTGCCAGGTAGGAAATGAGATGAGATCAATTGAGGATGTCATAGACTGTCAGGAGGACAGCTGTAGAAATTCATATTTCTAGGTGGGCAATGATATGATATTAGCAGCGGATCTCAGAAACTGCCAGATGGGCAGAAATGGACTTTCAAGTTCCAAGGTGGGAAATGGAAAGAGACCAGGTGGAGGTCTCATATACTGTCAGGGGAGTAGTGCTGAAAGTTCAAATTTCCAAGAGGGAAACAATATGGGATGGATTGATCTCATAGACTGCCAGATGGGCAGCGAAAAATTCCCAAATTTCTAGGTGGGCAGAGGGCAGGAGATGAGACTATCAGAGGATCTCAAGATCTCATAAATGAGTTCAGGTCAACAAGAAGTGTTGATGAGTGAAGATTCATGTGGATTTGTAAACCACGTGAATGAAAATGATGATAAGTTAAAAACTTTCACAATCCAAGAGGAGGATCAGAAGAGTATTCTGATGATTGGAGGGATAAAGGTATTCCTACCAGACATCCAAGTGAAGGCCAGTGCACATGATGAAAGTGCAGCAGTAGGAGAAAGACAGCCAAGGGTGATTGTCATGATGAAGGAGCAGATATCAGAAGCTTCCTAAGGAGAATAAGAAGAGGAGCACACAGTCGATATGATCACTCAATGGGAGATAGAATTGAGGATGTTGGAGGATTGGTTGGACAATCCAGAACCAGCAAATGACCACCAGAAGACAGTCATGAAAAATTCATGGGCAGAGCATTCAACAGAATTGCTCAAAATTTTCATCCATGAAGCTGAACAGGAGATGACTACAGCACTAAAGCCTGCAGTAGAAGAGGGAGCAGACAACATAGAATTTTTTGATATGTATTAGGAATTAGAAGCCCTGGAAAGAGGTAGGCACATCCAACAGGTCAAGTTGGAGGAATATGGAGGAGCATACCAACCAGGGGAGAAATTAGAAGGAGTTGGAATTGAGACAACACAAGAGGAGATGACGGGAAATAATCCATCAGAGGAAGAAGCTGAGCAGCAGCTCGGTGTAGATACTGCAGAGATGGATTCTCCAGCAAAGTGACCATCTGGTGCCACAAAATAGGAAAACAGTAAGGGGGATCTAGTTGATCCACCCACTGATAAGAAGAAAGAGTTGTAGTCGAGGAGGTTTCATAAGAAGAGTCAGCCACTTGAGCAGCGGGAGATGATGATAGAGGAGCTTAGGAAGTTGATGTTGAGGTCAGCGCAAGAAGAAGTCAGCATAGGGAAGATGAGCATAGGAGAGCCTACAAGAGCAGCAAGAAAGCAGCAACAACAACAAAGAAGAGGAGCAAGAGGACAACTCCTTAAGAGAATTTGGGATCCACGAGGATTTAAACACTAGAGAAGAGGATCTCATGAGCAAGAGCTCATGTTTTTCCTATCAAGTGTGTATGATGCAGGAGCATCACTCCACCTTAGTGAAAGAACCAACACGCGAACATGCAATGGAGAAAGGGAGAGGCATTAACGCTCCCATTTTTAAAATTGAATTAATCTTATATGGATTATCGTGTCGTAAGGATGATAAATGCCAAGACATCCCTTGTATAGGTAGTAGATAGATTGCCTTAAATGGTTCATTGTAAGAAGGTCTTGATTAGAAACAAATCGAGACATTTTCATTTATGAAAATTCAATGTAATAGATGAGGTTAGGTGAAGAGGATGAACTCATAGAACCCCTCTTTTGTAATGAGATCTTGTTTTAGATTTCAATGGGAAGGCAGAATGATAGAGAGGCCTTGTAATGTCCCTTTCCAAATAGGAGCTCCAGAAAAGGATGCTTAATGGTCTAAACCACCCCATTAGACTATAGCCAGGGCCAAAGAGGGGTAAACAGGGTTACTAGAGGTCACTCTAGTCACAGGAATTATATTCGAAAAGTAACATTGAGCTAACAAGGGTTAACAACGCTTTTAAGTCATTATGAGCTAAAAATAGAAGTCAACAATGAATTAGGGTTTCAGAAGTGATTTAGGGTTTCAGCATGATTTAGGGTTTTGGAAAGCTATAAAGGAAGGGTCAGCGACCTAATTCATCATTATGCAGATTATGACTTGTCATTGAGGAGAAGAGGCACATCTCATGAGAGATAGTTGAGTGTATTCCAGGAGGAAGACACCAGTTGGTTGATTTCGGTGTTGAAAGACACACCCTAGTCATCAGGAAGATCATCCAGGTCTTCCATCGTTCTTCATTGATTCCGCAGTGCTCCCATATTTCGAGTATTATCTTTTAGTTGCTTAGTTGTATTCCGGCTAAGATCCTTTTGTCTTTTGATCTAGCTGAGTGTTGTTATTTTTTAGTCGTAGTTGCTTATTTTCCGGCTAAGATCCTTTGTATGTTGATATAGTCGAGTATTGTCAGTTATTCAGCCGCATTCGACCATTTTGTAATCCACAGAGATATCATAATACAAACTTACAGTCCTTTGTCGTGTTTATTATTTGTATGATCATTTATATGTTGTAAACCTTTGATCCTACACACACATTAGCATCATTTCCCAGACTAGCCAAGTCAGGAACATTACAATGGTATCAAAGTTATAGTCCTGCCAGCCTGTGACTAAAGACAATGAGTGTAGCAGAAGACCTAGAGGGCCATGAACATGTAGGTGATGAATATGTCACTTACAACAGGAATCGGGAAAGAAGGCATAGGCCTGATTTTCCCCCTTTTCCTCCTAGCTCAGAGGAAGAGGAAGAGGCACACAGAGAAGCAGAGAAAAGGGCAGAGTGTGAGGCTGAGCGTGAGGCAAAGAGGATGCTAGGAGATAGATATGAGCAACCAGAGGGTAGTGGAAAGGCCCCTGTAAATCCCGAGGCAACTTTCATGCAAGTTATCAACAGTATGTTAGCTAGTCAACAAACCATGTCTCAGTCCTTGGCACGGTTCATTGATAGATTGGCTAGAGTGGGCACCCCAGATACACAAGTCCCACATGCAGCACAGGCAAACTCGGGCGCAGGTAGTAGACCCCAGTCACCCTCTCACACATACACCTCTGCGAGTAGGATTCCCAAAACCTTGTTTCCCAGTTTCTATAGGGCACCCCCGGTAGCATCACCACCACCAATAACATAGAGGCCACCCACTCATGCCGACGACATTGCAGAGTATATGAGGGAGTACGCAGCATTAGGTCATGACTTCCATCAGGACATGACCTTAATCGAGTACTGAGGACTTAGACTTAGGAACTACCCCGGAGATCTGTAGAGGGGAGGACCACAACAGCAGCAGGGTCATAACCTCGATTTCATCCAAAAAGTTGGGAAACTTACCATCCCTTCTTTCGATGGATCGTCCAAATACACCACCAGAGCTTGGGTATAGAAGATAGACACATATTACAATCTCAACCAGATGATCGAGACAGAGGCCATCAGTTTCGCGACCTTACACTTGGAGGGTGAGGCACACGAGTGGCGGTATCATGGACTGGTGACATTGGGTCACAGTCGCATCACCTCCTATAGAGAGTTTATAGATAGTCTCATTGATAGGTTTGACAAGAAGGATCCCAAGATACACTTCAGGGATCTATCCCATTTGAGACAAACTGGCACAGCAGAGGTGTTCATCACAGAGTTTCAGCGGGTAGCCATGGCAGTAACAGATATATCAGAACCCAGGTTGATCATGTTATTCACAAAAGGACTCACAGAGCCTTTGAGAGGATGGGTGAAGGCATACAGGCCTCCCACTTTGTAGGATTCCATCCTTCGCACTCGAGATCTAGGAGACTCAGTGCCAAAGACTAAAACTTTCTCCAAACCATTTGTGCCCCAGAGGGATCAAGACAAGAAGCCATTCCAAAGAGAATGGAAGGGAAAGGATAAGTTGGATGATGAGACTAGGTGAGAGCTTATGAGGAAGAATCTTTGCTTCAGCTCCAGAGATCCTTGGGTCCCATGCCACAGGTGCATGGGCAAGGGAGAGATTCATTATATTGAGGTAGCAGCAGACAACGTGGATAGTGAGGAGGAGGAGAAGGACAATGGATCCACTAGTTTAGAAGAGGAGTCAGCACCAACAGAGGATCATCTTCCTCGTAGACCATCGACACCAGCAGGAGCCCATCCTCCAGTAGTCCCACAACTACCAGAGCAGGCTAACAAGAGGAAACTAGCAAAGTGAGGAGTCATAGAGACCCTTTGCGGTGTTCCCAGGTATTATAGCCTCTGTATTAGAGGGATTATTCAGGGGCAATGGGAAATCGCCCTGATAGATGGTGGGGCCACCCACAACTTCATCGATGCTTCACTATTATCGAGACGGGCACTTCAGACAGAGGAGTATGAGGGGTTTGATGTTGCGGTAGCATATGGCCACACAATGGAGTGTCTAGAGAGAATTCCAAACTTAGAGATGAAGTTAGGAAACTACACAGTGAGAGACACATTTTATGTGGTTGACCTATCAGACACTATTGAAGGAAAATATCCATGCAGACAGGTAGATCTCCTCTTGAGAGCTAGACTCTTAACTCTTAAGACAGAAGATGCTTATCATGGTCACTGACTTCCTTTTAGATCTAGATAAAATAATGTGTGATGAGGAAGGAGGAAAGAAGTACCTTTTACCGGTGTTTGTCCCTGCACAGTCTGAATTGAGCTCCAATCTTTCGCTCCTCGATAAGCCCTGTAGACAAACAAAGATACAACCACTTCCTACTCTATTGAGATTAGCTTGAAACAAATCTATCTATTAGAGACAAGTTCATGTGAGATTAAGCACAAACTAGAAAGAAACAGACCAAGCATATTATATTGATGAGAACAACAACGAAGGAAACTTACAACCGTAGATGCGAGTGCAGTAGCTTCATCAAGTCCTCCTTATATAACCCTTTCTCAAAATACCCACGATCAGAATGACAATAACTTCACTGATTATTCTCCTCCACTTCACTGTTTGTTTCCTATGAGATCATAGGTTTCATGCCTCCAATCATTCCCCCCTTTTCACCATAAGAAAGCATGCTTATATAGGCTTGGAGAGGCCCAACCACTTGAGATATCTTTAGGGTAAGTTGAGGATTTTCCTCCTTCAGTTAGGGATATTCCCTAAGATCATGGCTTGACTAAGGATTCGAATCGAACTGTCTTCAAATATTGAAGGGATCTTTCCCTCATTCTTCTCAACAAACCAATTGTTGCCCAGAATAGGTAGTGCTCCTCCAAAAGGGCAGTCAGAGCGTTATAACACTCCCTAGTAATGTATAGGGGGGAACCAACACTCCTAACAACAACAACACTCCTCCAAAATGGCAGAAACAGTGTTATAATGCTCCCATATAGTCTATAGGGGGTTGCCAGCACTCCTGAGAGAGATATAGGGGAGCATTCTCCTCTAAAAACTCAATTTTAGTGGTTCTTTCAAATGGCAAGAGGTTCATAAACCCAGTTAACCATTCCTCTTCTTCCAAATCAAATGTTTGAGGTGTTTCAAGTGTCTTTCTAATGTCGTTATAGGTACGACATAGGCATTATGGCAGTATGTTTTTCCTAACACTTGCGACACTTGTGAGCAAAATGCGACACTTGTAATGACGACACTTGCGACACTATCGAAGTGAGTAATTTTGATGTGTAACAGATTGCCCCCCAAAGTATGAAGTTAGAAGATGAGAACTGATAACTGAAATGATTTGTAGACTTTCAGGCAAGGGTATATATGCAGAGAACCTAACAGAAGCTGCACATAAACATCCAACAAATATTATGACATGTTTCAAACCCAAGGCAGGCATACCTATGCTTGGGTGATAAAGACTTGCAAGGTATGGCCACCATAAAATACACTGCGGATCCATAATTGTATTGATAAAAGGTATAGCCATCGAGGATACAGTGTGGATCTATATTCCTATGACTTGAACTAATCGTAGCCATGAAGAATACATAGTGGATCTATGAGATGACAAGACATAGCCACGACCAATACAAAGTGGATCTATGTGGCAGTATATGTGTCATTGTTCAAGAGAAACTCCTTCGCAACCTGGGCAAAGTATATATCAGAGTGATCACTCAACCCAAGGTCTTCTTACCGATCTCGATGTAGTACGAATCTAACCATGTGAATAGATGTCTTGATGTAGAACATGGCAGAAACCACTTGATTACCGGTCAATGATGTAAACTGTTAACAAGCGCCAGGGAGATCACCATTAATGTCAATGATTCCCAAGGTACTCTAGTACATTCCAACGAATGTGAATGTATGAGATGAAGTCGAACATCCGTGGAATCATCCGATCAGAGGTCAATGATGTAAACCCACTGTCGAATGTGAGGAGGCCTACCATTGAGGCATGCAGGTCCCAAAGTACTAATTGGTTTCTAAATCTAGTCCCTGGATAATGTGTTGAAGTCGACAGGAATAGACTCGTCGAAGGAGGGCCTTGATGTATCCCCCATCAACGACACGAAATGGACACAGAGATGTAATTGGTAGATCAAATGAACATGGATTGACATAGGTATCAAGACAAGATATTTGTGATGGTTGACTCTCGAGGCAGATACTTCCCTTGAACACTTAGGCACAACAACAAAAACATGACATGGACCAAAACACAATGATGTAATGGATACTCTGACTTTCATCAGGTTACCCAAAGGAGTAAGAAAAAATTAGAGGATTGGTTCAATGTAGAGGCTCAGTGGATTAAAATGTGTGCAAAGACAAAGTGTCTTGTTCAATGGAAACTCTAAGAGTTACTTGGTAATGTTCTCAAAAAACTGTTTGGCTTGCTTCTTTCAATTTTCCCCCCATCCAGATAGATGAGTACCTATTTTTAATTTAACGAGCTCGAGGAGGGTAACACATGCTTGATATAACTCACCTTTTTTAAGTTCCTCCTCCTTTGTTTAACAAACTAGAAGAAGTAAGGGTTCGATCTCGTATGGGCTTGTCGATGTTTGTTTTAACGAGTCCAAAGACAGAAAACTCGAAGGTTTTTCATGATTATAGAGTCTGGAAAAACACTTAAAAGAGAACTCTCTCAGTTCCTTTTTCATAAAGTAGTCGGATGAGACCGAAAAAGAGATAAACTATCGCTCAGTAGAGGTTTTCTTCAAATACTTTAACGAGCGTGAAGAGAACAAGGTCGCTCGTTAATATTTTCATGTTTAGAGAGTCTGAAAAGAACTTAAAGATGACTCCAATGTTGTCCTTTTTCGTAATGTTAGTCTCACAAGGCCGAAAAAGAGATAAATTATCACTCAAAAGATTCTCTTTCAAACCTTTTAACAAGTGGGAAAGGAAGCAAGATCACTCAGAAATATTTTCATGTTTAGAGAGTCTGAAAAGAGCTTAAAAAAGACTCCAGGGGCTTCCTTTTTCATGTATCCATACAGGTCCGAAAAAGAGATAAAAGTTTACCTGGATGCATTCTCATGTATTTACGAGCACAAGAAAGAACAAAGACTAAGCTCGGTATGCCCCCATATTGAAAGCTAGTGGCTTAACTACAGAAAGATCATCAAAGGCTGGAGACATGCCCTCCAAGATTCAATTCATTCACCGGCTCTGAGGTCGTCACCAATTTCTCTAGTAGATGAGAAAAAGGAGAAGGGTGGATGAAAAGAAGGTTCAAGAGAGGTGACTATTTCATTTTTTAACGAGCTTGACACAGGAAAATAACTATGCTCAGGACCTCTATTTCATTTTTTAACGAGCTTGCCACAGAGAAGAAAAACTATGCTCATGACTACTTCTTGATCATGGCTTTCAAGAGGATAATGTTCTGAAAGGATAACATGTCAAGGCACAAAACTCGGTTATGGCTTCCAGGAGATCTTCGCTGGATGGAAGATAATCACTCAAGAAGGAACACATGTCGAGGGTCGCGATAGGAGTAAGGAGATCAAGTTCCAATAATCCTACCGAAGAAATCACCATGTCAACTACCGGATCCAAATCATCAAAAGTCAAAGGCATGGGAGGTGATAGAAAATCGTCATCAAGAGAAAAGATAGACTGTATATCTACCCAAATTTCTTCACGAGGGGGAAGAAAAGAGGATCGGTGACGGTTATTATCCCGAGGTAACTTGTCAATATGAATCATTTCTGGAATAGATTCATCAAAAAGAAAAATTGGGAAAATGCAGTCGATTGTAGATGACAAGGAACTCAACTGTGATTGCATCGAGGAACTATCGGGTGCCAAGAGATGTTGGTCATATGACGAGGGAGAATCAGGTTGGATAGAAGTGTATGATGTTTCGGCTGGACTAAGTGGAACGGTGTCACCTAGTGCATCGAATTCCAACAGACAAGGTACAATCCAAGGGTCAGATGATTCCAAAGATTGATAAGCCACAATCGAAATCATATCGACAGTGGCAATATGATGTGTAGTCAGTGGAAGCGATGTAGGGAAGGTACCCATGAGGCTAGAATATTTCAGTAAGTGAACACCAACGCTTTCATACGTGATCTTGTGGTCTCCCAAGAAAGGAATATTGTTGGTAGCGGGAGCACGAGCATCGGTCGTGAAAAAATCCAACTGATCAACAATCAAAATTTTTCCCTGGTGATGAAATTGGACACATCGAAAAACCGACAAGGAAACGACAGTCATAGCATAAAACCAACTTCTTCCAAGTAACAATTTGTAATCGAGGGGAGCATCGACCACCTCAACATCAACAGTAACATTTCTGCCACCCAATTGGATGGGCAAGGATTGTAAAATCCCATGGGGATGAAAACCTCGCCCATCAAAGGTGTGTAACATCATTGGGGATTTTTTGAGTGTTGGTGATTTTAAACCTTTCCAACATGCCAAAGACATGACACAAGTCGAGGCTCCCTCATCAAGAATAGTTCGGTATATTTGTTGGTTGTGAACAACAACATCAACTTGGAAAGCAAGTTGGTGGGAGAGTCGGGACGCATAATTGTACAGGTTAAACATGATATGGTTGGATGAATCATGATCAATAGTGCCAAGAGTGGCCAAGAGCGTTCTACGTTGACTGGGGCAGTGTTGTAGAACTTCTAATGTAGACATAGCACATCGTGATTGAGCCAAATCTTCAACAATGTTGTAGTTTTGGGCAACACGTGAACTAGGATTAAAGGTAGATTTACGTATAGTGCTCTTAGGAGGCCATAAGATAGAGTTGAATGTGGGTTTCTCAATCTGAAGTGGTCCAGACGGAGGATTAACCAATGGAATACTAAAGGAGGACGATGATGGATCCGGTAAATTACCGGTACCATTAGTGTCTTTTCCTTTGTCAAGGTTACCTGGTGTGTCATATGTCTTAGATTGAGTGGTCAAATTAATCCCATTAAACATATAAATATGTGCACTCAACAAGGCCTCATCATGAGGATTGCTAGAACTGCCCCCAGGAGAGGGGCTTTGAGGAACCATGGATTGTTGTTGTGGAAAAGGTTGAGTAAGCACAGCAGGTAGTGACTTTCCTTGGAAAATTTTGGCCACTTCATTGCGAAGTGGACAGTCTCGAGTGTAGTGATCGTCACCACAAATGATACACAGGAATTTTAGTTTTCGTTGTGTTTGCTTTTCGGTAGTAGGTGTTTGAGCTTGATTTTTTGGTTGTTCATTATTATTTTTTGATTTATTCTTTGTCTTCTTCCTACCTTCGGATTGTTGTGAAGGGGAAAATTGAACTGCATTCACCTCAGAGATATGAGTTTGGGGGGAGGTAGCAGAGAGTGTGGTCAATTTAGAAAAAGATTGAGTTTTGACGGAACTGATAACACCATCTGCATGAGATGAGGATGATGGTTTAGATGGATCGGTATTAGCTCGAGCAACATTCGGAAGAAAATCATACAAAGTACCAGATTGGGAATAAACCAAATCTAAATACTGAGCCTGAGTGATGGCTTGTTCCTCTGTGACTGCACCACCCATAGTGACATGGCAAGCAATTGGGGGTAACAGTGATTTAGTAAACCATTCCACCAATAGTATGTCAGGAATGACTGCCTTGATCATCCTTCATCGTCACCTCCACTCATGAATATGGTCAGAGATATGCACGGAGTTAGTTTGACAAAGGGAGGTCAAGAGTTCAGTACCCATCTCGTAGTGAATAAGAAGTTTAAAGTACGTGAGGAAAGACATGGAAAGGGAATTCAAATCATGAAAAGAAGCACGTGGTAGTTCAATATACCACTTTGTTTCCGAACCGGTAACCGTTTGCTGGAAAAGATGCAAACGTACATAATCATCCATGAGGGAGTTTAATGAACACCACAAATGGAAAGTCATCACATGGTTGTTTGGATATTTTCCAGGGTTTCTGTCAAATTTTGGAATATCAGAAGAAAGTTTAGCTGGAACGACTGGCCAAACCAGTGAATGAAAAATAGGATCATTAGTTAACCGAGACAAGTCTGGAAGATCCAGAGTCGCAAGGAAAGGTAGTTGTCGGTTAATTTGTGAATGATACTGGTGTGGAATAGGAACACCAGTAGGACCATAAACTGGGTTAGGTGAATAGTTTTAACTAGTAGGTCCTCCTATATACAGTTGTTTTTGGCCAGGATAAACAGGATTCGATGATGGATGAGAAACATTGGCATAACCCGGTGGGTTTTGAGCATTATAGGTCGGGTGATTTGCTTGCCCATCAGGAAGATAAACATTTTTCCCTTGAGAATGGTAAGGAGTAGATCCTGGAGGCAGATACACATTAGACCCATGAGGAGGATAATACTGTGGTCTCGAAGAACTCCAGGTGGTGTTTGGGATGTTGCCCAGATAAGATTTTCTGTAAGATGTTCCGGAAGGAACGGGATTGGATACTCCTCCTCTTGAGAGCTAGACTCTTAACTCTTAAGACAAAAGATGTTTATTATGGTCACTGACTTCCTTTTAGATCTAGATAAACTAATGTGTGAGGAGGAAGGAGGAAATAAGTACCTTTTACTGGTGTTTCTCCCTGCACGGTCCGAAATGAGCTCCAATCTTTCTCTCCTCGATAAGCCCTGTAAACAAACAAAGATACAACCACTTCCTAGTATATTGAGATTAGCTTGAAACGGATCTATCTATTAGAGACAAGTTCATGTGAGATTAAGCACAAACTAGAAAGAAACAGGCCAAGCATATTATATTGATGAGAACAACAACAAAGTAAACTTACAACCGTAGATGCGAGTGCAATAGCTTCATCAACTGCCTTCAAAGATTGAAGGGATCTTTCCCTCATTCTTCTCAACAAACCAACTGTTGCCCAGAATAGGTAGCGCTCCTCCAAAAGGGAAATCAGAGTGTTATAACGCTCCCTAGTAATGTATAGGGGGGCGTTAGCACTCCTAACAGCAACAACGCTCCTCCAAAATGGCAGAAAGAGTATAACACTCCCAGATAGTATATAGGGGGGCGCCAGCACTCCTGAGAGAGGTATAGGGGAGCGTTCTCCTCTAAAAACTCACTTTTAGTGGTTCTTTCAAATGGCAAGAGGTTCATAAACCCAGTTAACCATTCCTCGTCTTCCAAATCAAATTTTTGAGGTGTTTCAAGTGTCTTTCTGATGTCGTTACAGGTACGACATAGGCATTATGGAAGTATTCTTTTCCTAACACTTGCGACACTTGTGAGAAAAATGCGAAACTTGCGAAACTTGTAATGACGACACTTGCGACACTATCAAAGTGAGTAATTTTGATGTGTAATAGACACAGATGTGGTGTTAGGAGTTTAGTGGATGATTACCTTGGGAAAAATCACTACCAACTACCAAACCTTGGAAATGGGATTCAAAGATCATGATGGGAAGAAGGTTGTTCTAAGAGGTATGTCAACAGGAGAACCTAGGACAATTTCATCCAAGAGGATGGAGAGGATATTTAGACATGGGGAGGTAGCATATGCCACAGAATGCTTGATAACTACTAAGAAGGATTCAAAAGATCGACAACAATACCACACAGAGATCAAGAATTTATTGGGACAACATCAGCAGGTCTTTGAGGCAATCCCACCAGGGAGACCACCTGACATGGGGTTTGAGCACACCATTGAGTTAGAGGAGGGGGCCAAACCTATGATAACCCCCCCCCTATCATCATCCTATGAGGTTCAAGGATGAGATAGAGAAGGCAATCAAGGAATTGTTGGCAATCGGACACATCAGACCGAGCAGCAGCCCATTTGCTTCTTCAGTTGTCTTAGTTCTGAAGAAGGATGGAACCATGAGGATGTGCATTGATTACCGAGCCTTGAAAAAGAAAACCATCAAAAACCAGTACCCTATCCCACACATTGACGAGTTGATGGATGAACTGCATGGGTCAGTTTTCTTCTCAAAAATTGATCTACACTCTGGATATCACCAGATCAGCATCCGAGAGCAGGACATAGAAAAGATGGCATTTCGATGTCATTTTGGACACTTCGAGTTCCTGGTTATGACATTTATGCTAACCAATGCACCCACTACATTCCAGTCTTGCATGAACCATATATTTAGGAACCAGTTAAGGAAATCAGTCTTGGTTTTCTTTGACAACATCTTGATCAATAGTCGGTCATGGAAAGAGCATATGAGGCACCTGGATGAGGTATTGAGCATCATAGAGGCACAGTCATTATACGCCAAAAAGTCCAAGTGCGAGTTCGGTATGACATAGCTTCTTTACTTAGGCCACATCATCAATGCACAGGGGGTACAGGTGAACCAAGAGAAGATCAAGGCCATTCTAGATTGGTCAATGCCCAAGAACGTGATAGAATTGAGGAGCTTCTTCAGACTGTGTAGCTATTACAGGCGGTTCATCTGGGGTTTTTCTCAGCTTGGAGCACCGCTGACATATCTTACCAAGAATGGGGCCTTCATATGGACCAATAAATCACAGGAAGCCTTTGATCACATGAATGAAGTCATGGGCAATTGTCCAGTGTTGGCACTACCAGACTTCACCTTGCCATTTGTACTAGAGTGTGACGCATCCAGCGAAGGGATCGGTGCAGTTTTGATGCAGGGAGGACACCCCATTGTATTTGAGAGCCAGAATATTAGTCAACCTTAGAGGTTGTACTCCATTTATGACAAGGAAATGTTGGCAATCATGCATGCCTTGACCAAGTTTAGACAATATTTGGTGGGCAGCAAATTCGTGGTCAAGACTGATCACAATAGTTTGAAGTATTTCCTTAAGAAAAAGGACCTCAGTGAGCACCAACAAAAATGGGTGACGAAGGTACATGCATTCGAATTTGACATAGAGTATGTCAAGGGGAAGAAGAACATTGTGGTTGATGCATTATCGAGGAGACCTGCGGCATGTTCTTTGATGGAAATTTCAGTAGATTGGAAATCCCACTTGTTAGTGGAATATTCCAAGAACAAGTTCACTTGTGAGGTGATGGATGGGCAGATACAGGATGACCGGTACAAGGTCATTGACGATGTCATATTTTACAAGGATAGAGTTTACTTGGTGCCAGATTCAGGGCTTAAAAATAAAATCTCACTGCAATTCATGATTCACCTCTAGCAAGCCATCAGGGGTTTTTCAAAACCTACAGACAGATCATAGAGAGGTTCTCATGGAATGGCCTCAAACAATATGTTATGAGACGCGTCAATGAGTGTGTGACTTGCCAACATAACAAGCTAGAGCATGCTCTTCCAGCAAGGCTACTTTAGCCAATCCCCATTCTAGAGCAGAAATGGGAGAGTATATCTATGGACTTCATCATGTAGTGGTCAACAGATTGACCAAGTTTGCTCACTTATAAGCCATACCGATAGAGTATAGCATAGTTTAGGTAGCTGAGCTTTTCTTCAAGGAGGTCTTCAGACTTCATGGGTTGCCGAAGAACATCATCAGTGACAGGGACAGTCTGTTCATAGGGACATTTTGGAGAGAGTTGTTTTGGTTGATGGGGATAGAGTTGACACCTAGCACCAGCTATCACCCTCAGACAGATGGGCAGACTGATATTGTCAACAAGTGGGTTGAAGGGTATTTGAGGAACTATGTAGGAGGATAGGAGAGAACGTGGGTAAAGTGGTTACATTTAGGGGAACATTGCTACAACACCACCTTCCACATGTCCATTGGTATGACACCCTTTCGAGCATTGTATGGATATGATGCTCCCACTTTGGTAGACTTGGTCTTCGAGGAGAGCAGAGCTCCCAAGGCCAAGTATTGGATCTTAGAGAGTCAGGAGATTCTCAAATTGTTGAAAGAGAACCTGTAGACGGCGCAAAACCGACAAAAGATAAGCACGGATAGGCACAGGAAAGAGCGCAGCTTTGAGGTTGGAGATTTGGTTTTCTTGAGACTCCAACCCTACAGACAGTCATCTCTGAAGAAGAGTGGAGACGAGAAGCTCAAGCCCAGATTTTATGGTCCTTACAGGATCATGCGTTGAGTAGGCAAGGTTGCTTACTAGCTAGATCTTCCAGAGGGGAGAAAGATTCATAACGTGTTCCACGTGTCTTGCCTCAAAAAGGCAGTGGGACAATTCATTAACACATCAGAGGAGCTTCCCCCATTGGATGAGGAGGGACAGTTGGAGTTAGTTTCGGAGGAGGTTTGTGAGTTTCGGGAGTGGAAACTAAGGAGTAGGGTCATCAGAGAGTGTTTTATAAGATGGAGAGGGATCCCAGTAGAGGACGCTACTTGGGAGAGAGAGCAGGTGCTGCAGCACCCTGGACTGGTATTGCTTGAGGACAAGCAATTTTGGGAAGGGAGGACTGTAATGTCCCTTTCCAAATAGGAGCTCCAGAAAAGGAGGCTTAATGGTCTAAACCACCCCATTAGACTATAGCCAAGGCCAAAGAGGGGTAAACAGGGTTACTAGAGGTCACTCTAGTCACGGGTGTTATATTCGGAAAGTGACATTGAGCTAACAAGGGTTAACAGCGCTTTTAAGTCATTATGAGATAAAAATAGAAGTCAACAGTGAATTAGGGTTTTAGCAGTGATTTAGGGTTTCAGCATGATTTAGGGTTTTGGAAAGCTATAAAGGAAGGGTCAGCGACCTAATTCATCATTATGCATATTATGACTTGTCATTGAGGAGAAGAGGTGCATCTTAGGAGAGATAGTTCAGTGTATTCCAGGAGGAAGACACCAGTTGGTTGATTTCGGTGTTAAAAGACACACCCTAGTCACCGGGAAGATCATCCAGGTCTTCCATCATTCTTCATTGATTCCGCAATGCTCCCATATTCCAGGTATTATCTTTTAGTTGCTTATTTGTATTTCGGCTAAGATCCTTTTGTCTTATATCTAGTCGAGTGTTGTTATTTTTCAACCGAAGTTGCTTATTTTCCAGCTAAGATCCTTTGTATGTTGATCTAGCCGAGTATTTTCAGTTATTCAGCTGCATTCGGCCATTTTGTAATCCACAGAGATATCATAATACAAACTTGCAGTCCTTTGTCACATTTATTATTTGTATGATCATTTATATGCTATAAACCTTTGATCCTACACACACATTAGCAGCGTTTCCCAGACTAGCCAAGTCAGGAACATTACAGGCCTTAGGAGGTCTTATAAGTTTTGAGAGAGAGAGCTTGAGAGAACTGGGACTCTGTTGCAATCTAGTTTTTATGCAAACACCTGTATAGATACACAAATATAATAGAAAAGCAGTTTTTCCTGCATATTGTTGTTCATGTGTTTATGTTTCATGAATGAATGTTGTAGATGTATGATAGGTTTCATTTATAGTAGGAAGATAGATTTCATTTATCTTCATTGAGTTCATAATATCCCTCTGGATTCTTTAGGTTGTGTGAGGAGTGCACAACAGAAGATTTGAGGTTCTATAGCCAGCACAAGAAGTGTGCATCTGAACTCTGCGAAGTCAGAAAAGAACGTGCCAGGAGGGCATACAAGAGTGATCACAAACTCAAGGGAGAAGCCTCAAGGTTACTGAACACCTTGGAGGAAATACTATGCAGGGGAAGGCATAGAGAGATAGAATCGTTGAGGATTTTGTGAATCTCTTCTAGGTGTGCATCGAACGAGTGCAAAGAGTGCACCGGGGAACTCTATTTCGAGTTTTGTGACAAGAGAAGTGTCCAGGGAAAGACACTTCCAGAGTTGTTGAACACTCTGTAGGCTCAGCAAGGAGTTCTTGAGTGTAAGTTTCCAGGAGGGAAATTATATCCCTTCAAGGAGATATAGGGACAGAGTTATTGAACAGTCTAGAGGAAGACTTTTGTAAGGAGTGCACTAGACCAAAATTCAAACGAAGTGTTGAAGAGACATACATATGAGAGCCATTCAAGTGCAAGGAGAACGCATAGAGAGAACTTGTTTCAAGTTCAAAGTTGAGGAGGGTGAGTGCAAAGTGTGCCAGGAGGAGCACCAGAAATATTCTAAGGAAGAGGAAGGGTCGAGTCCCCTAGAGACTAGATGAGGTCAAGAATCTCAGGAGAGATAACTCTTTTATCTCTCCTTCGAACGACTAGAAATCTTCTAAGTCAGAAGATCAAAGTTCAGGAGAGTTAGCACCAAGGGATTTGGTTGGGACTCGTTAAGGATTTGAACGGATGACAGAGAATCTTTGAGGAGGAATCGTTAATAGCTGATAGTCGTCAGATCAAGAGAAGTTGTGAGGAGAATAACAGTGAGATTCATTTAACTCTCAAAATCCCAGAAGGAATGGGGCCCATTGATCCAGAAGAGATCTGACCATTGGTTCATTTCACGTGATCGAATATCGGGAGTTGGGAGGATAGAAGCCCTTAGTTTCCAAAGTCACGACATCCGAAATCGTGATTCGATCGCAACCTTATATTGTGGGAAGATTTGGACCGTCTAATCATATTCCAGACATGTGAGAACGTGCATAAGAGGAGATCATATATGGAGCGTTGGATCTGAGTGTGTAGACCAAAAGTTGTTGGATCCAGAAGAAGTTGCACGGGAGAAGTTCTGAAACAACCAGAACGGTCCATCATCAGAGGTGACAGGTGGCAACAGATCAAGGGTGTTCATGGAATTGGACATCGGGGGATTTTCAAGGACCAGAGGAGAAAATTGACGAAAGGAGAATTCGCAAAATCATCATAACCATCCATCATTGGAGGATAGGTGGCGAAGATCAGGAAGCCATCGGGGTTTCAGACTTCAGGAGGATAAGTGTGGAGAAGGGTGAGAATTCACGAAACCCAAAACATGAAATCGTTATGGACCATTGGATCTGGAAGGACAGATGGCGGAGATCCACACACATTCGAGGATTGGGCACGAAGAGAACAAAGGTGAAGACAAGAGCAAGTTCGCGAAAGCAGAATTTGTGAAATAATCAGGTTCGTCCATTGGAAAGGATGCATGGTGATCAGGCATCATTTCACTAACTCTCACATCAAATAATTCAAAGGGCAGAGTTATTAGAACTCCCGATAGTTGAAATCGCAAAAATACTCTGAGCCATTGGATCGAGCTAGGATATGGGTCGTCGATCCAAAGCATCGGCATTTCTTCACTTTGGGTACCAAGTGTTCGAAGGAAAGAACGATCCAAAAATCCCGAGTCACGAAGTTCCAACTTCGCGAAGGAGGAACGTGGATCGTCGATCGAGAGAAAGAGAGGGGACCGTCGATCTTCTGCAGAGTAGATTTTGGGGTTTTGGGGATCGGATGATCTGAGGCGAGGGGTCTTTTGATTTTGCGAATCACGAAGTCCCAAAATGCTTTTAGGTTTGGTCCTAGGTCATAGTGGGGGTTCATATGATTAAGGCATAATGGAGGAGCCAGAAAATAGTTATCCCATTTAAAGGTTTCGGGGATTGAAGGATTCAGGAGTGACTCATACGTCGAAGTCCCGAGGTCATGAAACATGAAGGGATCCTTTTGGGTAAGGCTTATGGCCATAATCGATGATCACGTGGGGGTGAAGCTTGTGCTTGGTGCTTTTCCACACAAAGAGAGTTTCATAAAAGGACCTGTGGATTTGTTTAATAGAGGTTCCAGCAAGGACCAAAGAATTGTTCCATCTCAAGGAGGGAGAACGATCCAGTGACCAGGAGGTCGTAGAACCCTAAAGGGAAGGGAGGTTTCATTAGGTGGTATTAGAGCAATGAATTGATTTCTGTAGGAAAAATATGTAATCAGAAGACCAAGCTTTGCTTACAGACAGTAGACAAGAAAGAGGTGAAGAAAAGAAGAATACTAACACTCTGTAAGAAGGTTGTTGCATGGATGCAACAGCAAAAATTTAAACAGCCAGACGAGCTGTAGGAGAAGTTGGAGATTCTCTCAATTGTTGAGTAAACAACAGAATTTCTAGGAGGGAAGGTAGAAGGAAGAGGATGGCTACTGAAGGCCATGAACATGATCCAAGAGGAGACCGCCAACAGAAAAGAAAGGCTAAGATAGGCAAGGAAATCAGTGAGATAAGATGGCGGATGGAGAATCTTTCATTTAAAATGTAGCAGGATGAAAAGGTGCAATTGGTGTATGAATGGCCCATGAGGAAGAAGGTGAAGTGGCTAGTAAAGAAAATTTTTGCCAAAGAACAGTGAAGGCTTATGAGAAGGTGGCTGAGGCATGCTAAAAAACCTCAGTGAACCAGAGGAGGAGTTGATTCACATATGTGAACCAGAGACTGGGAGAAATCTCAAGGACGAGGAGGAAGAGAGATCAGATGAAGATCTCATAAAATGTCAGGGGAGCAGAGATGAATTTTCATATTGCCAGGTAGGATATGAGATGAGATCAATTGAGGATCTCATATACTATCAAGAGGACAGCGGTGGAAACTCATATTTCCAGGTGGCCAATGATATGAGATTAGCAAGGGATCTCAGAAACTTCCATATGGGTAGAAATGGACTTTCAAGTTGTGAGGTGGACAATGGAAAGACACCAGGTGGAGGTCTCGTATACTAAGGAGAGAAGTGTTGAAAGTTCATATTTCCAGGAGGGAAACGAGATGGGATCGGTTGATCTCATAGACTGCCAGGTGGGAAGCAGAAAATTCCCAAATTTCTAGGTGGGCAGGGGGAAGGAGATGAGACTGTCAGGGGATCTCAGGAGCTTAGAAATGAGTTCAGGTCAACAAGAAGTGTTGATGAGTGAAGATTCATGTGGATTTGCAGACCACATGAATGAAGATGTTGACAAGTTAAAAACTTTCACCATCCAAGAGGAGGATCACAAGAGCATTCTGATGATTGGAGGGACAAAGGTATTCCTACTAGATATCCAAGTGAATGCCAATGCACATGATGAAAATGCATCAGTAGGATAAAGACAACTAATGGTGACTGTCACGATGACGAAGAAGATATTAGAAGCTTGCCAAGGAGAAGAAGAAGAGGAGCACAAAGTTGAGATTCTCACTCAATGGGAGATAGAATTGAGGATGTTGGAGGATTGGTTGGACAATCCAGAACCAATAAATGACTGCCAGAAGACAGTCATGAAAAAATCAGGGGAAGAGCATCCAGTAGAATTGCTCAAAATTTCCAGCCAGGAAGTTGAACAGGAGATGATTGCAGCATTGAAGCTTGCAGCAGAAGAGGGAGCAGACAGCATAGACTTTGCTAAGATGCATGAGGAATTAGAAGCCCTGGAAATAGGTAGGCACATCCAAAAGGTCAAGTTGGAGGAAGATGGAGGAGCATACCAGCCGGGGGAGCAATTAGAAGGATTTTTAATTGAGCCAACACAAGAGGAGTGAATCTGTCAGAGGACGAATCTGAGCAGCAGCTCAGTGTAGAGACTGCAAAGATGGAGTCTGCAACAGAGTGGCCATCTGGTGCCACAAAAAAGGAAAACAACAAGGGGGATATAGTTTATCTATCCACTAATAAAAAGAAAGAGTTGTAGTCCAGGAGATTTCATAAGAAGATCCATCCACTCGAGAAGTTGGACAGGGTGATAGAGGAGATCAGGAAGTTGATGTTGAGTTCAGCGCAAGAAGTAGTCATCATAGGGAAGCTTAGCATAGGAGAGCCTGCAAGAGCAGTAGGAAAGTAGCAACAACAACAAGGCAGAGGAGCAAGAGGACAACTCCTTAAGAGAATTTTGGATCCAGGAGTATTTAAACACTGGAGAAGAGGAGCTCATATTTTTCCTAGCAAGGCAGTATGATGTAAGAGCATCGCTCCACCTCAGTGAAAGCACCAGCACGCGAACAGGCAATGGATAAAGGGAGAGGAATTAACGCTCCCATTTTTAAAATTGAATTAATCCTATATGGATTATCATTTCATAAGGATAATAAATGCCAAGCCATGCCTTGTACAGGTATTATATAGATCGCCTTCAATGGTTGATTGTAAGCGGGTCTTGATTAGAGTCAAATCAAGACATTTTCATTTATGAAAATTCAATGTAATAGATGAGGTTAGGTGAAGAGGATGAACTCACAAAGCCCCTCTTTTGTAATGAGATCTTGTTTCATATTTAAATGGGAAGGTAGAATGGTAGAGAGGCCTTAGGAGGTATTAGAAGTTCTTAGAGAGAGAGCTTGAGAGAACCGGGACTCTATTGCAGTCCAATTTTTATGTAAACACCTGTATAGATACACATATATAATAGAAAAACAGTTTTTCCTGCATATTGTTGTTCATGTGTTTATGTTTCATGAATGAATGTTGTAGATGTATGATAGGTTTCATTTACAGTAGGAAGATAGATTTCATTTATCTTCATTGAGTTCATAATATCGCTCTCGATTCTTTAGGTTGTGCAAGGAGTGCACAACAGAACATTTGAGGTTATGTAGCCAGTGCAAGGAGTGCGCATCTAAACTCTACAGAGTCATAAAAGAATGTGCCTGGAGGGCATACCAGAGTGATCAAAAACTAAAGGGAGAAGCCTCAAGGTTATTGAACACCTTGGAGGAAACACTGTGCAGGGGAAGGCACAGAGAGACAGAATCATTGAGGATTTTGTGAAGCTCTTCCAGGTGGGCATCGATCGAGTGCAAAGAGTGCACCAGGGAACTCTATTTTGAGTTATGTGACAAGAGAATTGTCTAGGGAAAGACACTTACAAATTTTTTGAACACTTTGTAGGATCAGCAAGGACTGCTTGAGCGTAATTTTCCAGGAGGGCAGTTATATCCCTTCAAGGAGAGATAGGGACAAAGTTACTGAACACTCTGGAGGAAGACCTATGTACGGAGCACACCAGACCAACATTCAAATGAAGTGTTGAAGAGACATCCATCTGAAATCCAGTCAAGCACAAGGAGAACGTGCAGAGAGAACTTGTTTCAAGTTCCAAGTTCAGGAGGGTTTGTGAAAAGTGTGCCAGGAGGAGCACCAGAAATCTTATAAGGAAGAGGAAGGCTTGAGTCCCTTAAAGACTAAACAAGTTCAAGAAAATTAGGAGAGATAACGCTTTTCAGAAGCATAAGAGAGATGAAGATTTGGGTTCATAGAAGGAATAAGTTCGAAGGATGAGACCTTCGAACAACTTGAAATATTCTAAGTCAGAAGATCAAAGTTCAGGAGAGTTAGTGCCAAGGGATTTGGTTGGGATGCATTAAGGATTTGAAAGGACAACAGAAAATATTCAAGGAGAAAGCATCGATAGGTGACAGCCATCAGATCAAGAGAAACTGCGAGGAGAATAATAGTAAGAGTCGCTTGACTCTCAAAATCCCAAGAGGAATTGGACCCATCAATCTAGAAGAGATATGAAACGTTGGCTCATTTTGCGGGATCGGATATTGGGAGTTGGGATGACAAAGGTCCTTAGTTTCCAAAGTCGCGACATGTGAAATAGAGATTCGATCGCAACTGTAGATCGTGGGAAGATATGGATCGTCTTATCAGAGTCCAAACATGTGAGAATGTGCATAAGAGAAGATCAGATTTGGAACGTTGAATCTAAGCACGTAGACCAACTGTTGTTGGATTCAGAAGAAGGTGCATAGGAGAAGTTCTAAAACAACCAGAACCGTCCATCGTCAAAGGTGACAGGTGGCAACAGATCGAGGGTGTTCATGGAATTGGACTTCAGGGGATTTGCAAGGAGCAGAGGAGAAAATTTGTGACAAGAGAATCCCCGAAATCATCAGAACCGTCCATCATTGGAGGATAGGTGGCGAAGATCCGGAAGCCATCATGGTTTCGGACTTCGAGAGGATAAGTGTGGAGAAGGGTGAGAATTCATGAAACCTGAAATGCAAAATCATTTTGGATCATTGGATTCTGAAGGACACGTGGCGGAGATCCACACACATCGGAGGATCGGGCACTGGGAGAACAAAGGTGAAGACAAGAGAAAGTTCGTGAAAGTAGAATTTGCAAAATAATCAGGACCGTCCATCGGAAAGGACACATTGCGAAAAGGCAGCGTTTTGATGACTCGCACATTAGGGAAGTCAAAGGGTAGAGTTCTTAGAACTAGCAATAGTCAAAATTGAGAAAAGATTCTAAGATGTTAGATCGAGCCAGGTTGTGGGTCATCGATCTGAAGCATCGGCATTTGAGCGTTTTGGGTACTGAGGGTTCAAAGGAGAGAACCATCCAAAAATCCCAAGTCACAAAGTCCCGACTTCGTGAAGGAGGAACATGGACTGTCGAACAAGGGAAAGAGCAGGGACCTTTGATCTGTCGCAGAGAAGATTTCATGGTTTCGGGGAGCAGAAGATCTGAGGTGAGGGGTATTTTGATTTCGTGAATCGTGAAGTCTTGAAACGCTTTAAGGTTTGGCCCCAGGACATAGCGGGGGGTCATATGATTGAAGCATAAGGGAGGATCCAAAAAACCATTAGCCCATTTCAGGGTTTCAGGGATTGAAAGAGTCAGGAGTGACTCATATGTTGAAGTCTCGAGGTCGCAAAATGCAACAGGCACCTTTTGGGTAAGGCCTGTGGTCACAGTCGTTGATCGTGTGGGGGTGAATCTCCTACTTGGTGCTTGTCTACACAGAGTGATTTTCATAAAAGGACCTATGGATTTGTTTAATAGAGGTTCCCGCAGGGACCAAAGATTTATTCTAGCTCAAGGAGGGAGAACAATCTAGTGACCGGGAGGTCGCAGAACCCCGAAGGGAAGGGGGGGTGCATCAACAAAGAAGATATGCAGATATTGTCAAAGATCCTGTCAAGAAGGAATAATACAAGCCCCCAAAGAAGAACATTCCATAAATAAAAAAAGACTCAAGAAGACAAATTCAAAAGGAGTGCATCACAAAGAAGATCATCTATTCCCACGTATCAAAGGTTCTTTCATGGTCATTGTTTTAATGGTGATAATTTTGGACATAAATTTGCAAACTACAGAGCTTATGCCAAGAACAGAAGAAACTATGCAGGGTACTTAAATAACAGTTATCCTAGAAAATATTATGAAGCATACATCAAAAACCAAAAACGTTTTGGTTCATTTAGAAATGAATTAGAATGCTACAAATGCAATAATTTTGGACACATAGCGAAGAATTGCAGATCGACTATTCCACCTAGGGAACCAAAGAAGAACATTAGTATCCATATATAGGAACCAAAAGAGATATGGAAAATAAAGCAGAATCAATGCTCGCTTGCTCTACAAGCCCAACACAGGAAAAGTGATTGGTATGCTCATAGTGGTTGTTCAAAGCATATGACAAGTGACAAGAACAGGTTTCTAACTCTGAAGAAATAAATTGATGGATCATTTTCATTTGGAAATAATCATTCACCTAAAATTATAGGTATAGGTACATTTAAGCTTGGCAGCAAAGATTCCAAGGTAGAAAATGTTCGATTGGTCGAAGATATGAAACACAATATGTTAAGTGTTAATCAAATGTGTGATCAAGGACACACACTTCAATTTGACTCAGAGAAATGTGATATTAGGAAAGAAGGATCAAGCAAGTTTAGTATGCAAGGGTTGAAGGAATAGATTTTGAAGAATATTTTTTCCCAGTTGCTAGAATGGAAGCAGTCAAACTGATCTTGGCTTATGCATGTTCTAAGAAAATCAAAGTATATCAGATGGATGTAAAATCAATCTTCCTAAATGGAGAACTAGAAGAAGTCTACATCGAACAACCATAAGGGTTTCTACCGTCAGAAAAGGAATATTATGTTTGCATATTGAAGAAGGCATTGTATGGACTCAAACAAGCCCCAAGAGCATGGTATTCAAGATTGGACAGGTATCTACAACAACAAGGGTTCAGGAAAGGAAATGCAGACAACAATTTCTACATAAATTTAAATCAAGGTAGTATATTGATAATTTAAGTTTATGTTGATGACATTATTTTTTGAAGTGATGATGACAGGATGAGTCAGAAATTTTCTACAGGCATGCATAATGAATTTGAAATGTCATTATTTGGTGAGTTTTCTTTCTTTTTGGGACTCTGCATATGTCAGCAAGATAAAGGTATTTTCTTCTCCCAGATCAAGTATATAAAATAAATTCTAAAGAAGTTTGGAATGGTAGATTGAAATCCCATAAGTACTCCCATGCAGACTAGTTCAAAATTGAGCAAAGATGATAAATCCAAGGATGCAGATCAAAGACTCTACAAATAGATTATTAGAATTTTACTCTATGTGACAACATCGAGACTGGATGTGATGCAAGCAATTGGACAGGTTGCTATATTTCAAGAAGCACCGAAGGAAACACATGTTACGGCAATAAACAGAATATTCATATATATCAAAGAAACAAAATACTATGGATTATGGTATCCGAAAGGGAATGATCCATCTCTAGTAGAATACATGGATGCATATTGGGCAAGAAGTGCTGATGATAGAAGAAGTACAAGTGGACCAACCTTCTACTTAGGTGATTTTATGGTATCCTGGTTGAGCAAGAAACAGTCTTCAGTATCATTGTCCACTGTAAAAGTTGAGTATATTTCATAAGAAACATGTTATACATAGGTTCTTTGAATGAATCAAACTTTGAAATACATATAGGTGGAATATGACGAGCCTATTCTGATATTTTGTGATAATACCAGTGTTATAAGTATATCTAAGAATCCAGTGATGCATTCCAAGATGAAACACATCATGATCAAGTTTCACTTTCTACAGGAACAAGTTACAGAGACAAACATCAACGTAGAGTATGTTGGGACAAAAGAACATATTGCAGATATCTTCACCAAACCTCTTATGAGTGAGACTTTTGAGTATCTTCGAAAAAAACTAGGAGTAGTTTCATCCCCACAGTGATCTACATGGAAGTTGGAAAAATACGATAGGGGGAGAGCATCAGTAATCATGAAATACTTGAATTCTTTTTGAATGATTTTTATCATAGATTTACACAAGGAAGCACTATGAAGAGAGACATCAATAGAGATCATAGGCTTATAGACAGGGGGATCAGCCCCAAAAAGAATTCATACCTTTCCATTGATGTCAAAGGGGGAGATAAAAATAGAGGCACAGAAACAAAGAGAAGAGGCATGAAGATAGGGGGAGCCAGCATGAGCATGATATTTTTTGTGTCTAAGTGTTTCCATCAATGCCAAAGGGGGAGATTGTTGAAACATTAATTGTTGAAAGATTAGTGTTGCAATATTGGTTGTCATTGATGTCAACCCTTGAACAGGAAGTTCACAAGTTGCATGTCAAGGTAAAGGAGTTGTAAACATAAGTTAACAAGTTGCATGTCAGTTTCCATGTTAATGTAATTGTAAACACATGTTAACAAGGTGCATGTTAGTTGCATGTCATCATGAGATCCTCATTAAAACATAAAGAAGATTCAATTGAAGATCACTTCTATGAATACTAATTGGTAGATCTGAGGCACTGATTCGAAGTCAGTGAATTCCATTGAGGGAAGAAGTTTACAGAAGCTAAGTGTATGGAGATAAAGTGATAGATCCAGGTTCCTTGAGTAAATCTGCAAGTTTCAAGAGGAAAATCGCAGACATCTGCATCTTGGAGTGGGGAAAATCAAAAACATCCATGAGAAGATAATGTATAGGTCATGGACCTGTGAAGAAAAGTTGTTGAAGATCAGGGATCTAAAACTCGGGCCAACAACAGGTTAAAGGTATGTCTTCCTATGTATGTTAGGGTATGTATTCTGAAGAAATCAGGAACATATATGTCTTAGTGATTCATAAGAATTTGATATGGAGAACTCTCTTGTGGATATTGGTATGAGCTATCTGTGGTTGCAGGATGAGATATCAAAATCTATAGTAGAAATATAAGTATCAAAAACAGCAAAAGCAACAGGTTATCATTTGCAGCAAGAGAGGTAGTGACAGATTGTTCTACATTTATATTTCAGGGCGGTTGGACAGGGCAAGGAAAGGGGGTTGTATCCTCCTTCCTGTTGGAGCTGGTAAATTAGGGAGTTGGAGCTTCCTTCAGGTTGCAACCTGTAAATAGGGGGTTGGAGCCTCCTTATAGTTGTAGCTGGAGAAATAGGAAGTCAATGCTTCCAATGAATATACTCTTTGATAAATAAGAAAAGCATTTTGTGGTTTTCTCCTGCATTGGGTTTCCAAGTAAAATTTTGTTGTATTGTGTTTATGTGGTGTTTATGCATTGAATTATAGTGTTGATGATATATTGAATGCTATTGGAGGTTTTATATTATGATTAAAAGTACTAATTGTGCTCATAGTGATTCACCCCCCCCCTCTCAGTATTCCAACAATTCTCCTCTCAATCTCTCATATATACTCTAGGTGAAGGAGGTCCTTTAAGCATGCAATGGAGTGTGATGTAAATCTTGTTGTGAATGAATCATACCCAATATATCTTTCTCTTCATAGATAAGCTACCCAATTCTAGATAATTTGTGTTCTACAGTGTTCTTCTATTTTATTCATTAATAGAAGTTGGGTTTCACTATATTTGTGTGTTTCTACTATATTTTCATTTTTATCTCATTTATTTCTCATCATAATCCAGATCAGAATGACATGGTTTTCAGCTTACAAGATAGATTGTATTGTACTACTAATAATATTAAATATGATTTCTCAATTGATATTGGACTCAAGAATGGCTACAAGCTCATACCCATGGCTTGGTGGGGCCTCATGTAGCTCTATGGGAGGAATATATTAAGTTACTAAGGAGGGTTCATGTTATAATTAGAGAGGAGCCAAACACTTGGCTTGGGATTATAATAAGTTCGGTGGTTGGTATACTACTTGTCTAGGATACAAATTTGTGTTTGACATAAATGTACAAGAGGTTGTTTGGTGGTGGAAATCCATATGGAGATTAAAAGAACCAAAGAAAAAAATAATTTTTATGTGATCATTGTCATTGAAGAATAAGTTCTTGACATGGGAACTTACAAAAGAGAGGAAGACAAGGCCCTAGTCTCTATTTGTTCTGTGGCTCAACTTAAGAAAATATAGATCATATTTTAATATGTGTCCCTTTTCTTGGTAGGTCTAGAAACAGGTAGACTCTATAACATGTATCCCAAATGTATGGGCTGACATCTTTATGGAGGAATGTTGAGAAAATGGTATGGTAAGAAGGGATTGAAATAATTTCAATCCTTACAATGTGTCATATGTTGGGGAATTTTAGCAAGGAATTATTGCATTTTTGAAGAAGTTTTTTTACCTCCATTCTAAATTATTTATTGATCTGAAATGGATCCAAATAGATGAATGGGTGTAAGAATTAGTACCTACAATGAAATTTGGAAATTAAGGAAGGTTAGAAAACCATTGTAAAATACAATGTAAATATAAAGTTGAATGAGACAAATATGAGAGAGAAAACATATTAAAGGGAAATAAGAAATAAAATCAAATAGGAGAGAAGTATAAGGAATATGAAATGAAGGGGCATAGTTGGTTACCTTCCCCTTACCCCCTAGCTCTCCCTATTTCTTCTTTCACTCTCATTATATATGGGTATTTTTTCCAAAGAGAAGAGGATGCAAAAAAAACATCAACAACATTATAACCAGATATTGTTGGAATGAAGAAAGTGAGCCCCATTCGAAGCTAGTTTTCCCATTTGGGTTTCCAAGGTAATATATATGTATTTATGGCATGTTTTATTTATATTTATATATAAATCATGTGTGAGTTAAATGATACTTTTATTTATCTTTTCAATGATGTTTTGAGAGTGTTAATGGTTGTTATATGGAATTATAGCTTGAGATTCATGTTAATGGACTACTGTGAAAGTTCCAGAGTGAGAGGAGTTTAATGGTTGTCTACAATTGAGTCTTCTTATTGGATTGGTTAATTACAAAATTTATTCAACACCCATCATCCAATTCCCATCAAAACCTTAGATCGATGGTTGTTGGAATTTATTTGTTTTTCTAATTTCCATTATCGTCCCTTATATTCAGAATTTACAATTTATCTCAATGTGTTATGTAGTCATTGGGAATACCTAGGCGTTTTCCTCCTTCCATGGTCCACAATTTATCTTACTTATTCAAATTTCTCATCACTGAGGTGATTTCCCTTACCTTGGCATTTTCTCTCTCACCCAAAGGGCATATGGGTTGCACATAGCCCCTCTTTTTACCCCTAGGTGATGAAGTTAATTGTTGGGTGTTTCAATTAGTCCCTAGGCATCGCAATCAGTTGCAAGGCATATCAATTCGTTGGTAGGCATTGCAATTCATTGTTTGGAAATTAAATTAGTTACTACATGATTTAATCCATCGTTGGTTGACTTTAACTCATTTCTAATTGATTGAATCCATAGTTGTTCAACTTATTGTTATAGCAAGATTTGCCTCACCCTATGCAATCTTGCAGAGAGGGCCTTATTCCATTACCCCATGCATAATTACTTTCCCTGATTGATAAATCCAGAGACAAAAAAAAATATTTTTCCACTTGTACACACCTTGAAAGCTATACAGCAAGTGTATACGCTAGCTGCTCCACTACAGCCTGCGTACATTGGGATTTGTGCCAGAAAATCAAAATTAAATGTCGGTTTTCCATGTCACAACAGGAGATGTCTGATCCTTGGCCTTCCATATTCTGGAAACGTTTCGAGTTGGCCCTTCGGTTGCATTTTGGAGGCTATAAAGAAACCAATTCCGAGCTATGGAAAGGGAGAGAGAATTCAAATTTGAGAGCAAAGTTACTCTGCAGAAATTATTACTTCATTATTGAGTTTCCATACCTTTGTCCTTTAAGTCTGAACACAGTGTTCTTCCCCCAATCTCTTCCCTTATTGATGGAGAACCTCTTTGTCTCCCTTATATGAGCTTGCCTTTGGTGGAGGATTGAAGTGGTGGAGGCCCAGTTGGAAGGAACTTTGTTTCTTGGTTCTGAACTGTGACGACACGGAAGTTTGTAATGTTTTCACTTCTGTTGATAATTTATTAATAGAAATACTCCTTTCTCGCCCAATTGATATCTTGTAAATATATGTGTTATGATCCATGGGCATGTTTGTTTTGTATATTGATGGATTATGCTATCTAATGTGCTAACATGTTATATCATCACTATATTCTTGCTATTCTTGTTTGTTGAGAACTTGCTACAGGTATAAAGCTTTGGGTCAAAGTGCTCAACGATGGACATCATCAAACGTTTGGATGAGGTAAGCCTATTTCTTACTTCTCTTGCACATTAGTTTATATAGCATATGCTGGAATTGATTCGATTTCTACAATCATACCTGTCTTTTGTGGTTCACCCTAGCCATAGAGAGATTTTCCTCATAACACTTATTTACCTGGTTCAATTTAATCCAACCCAATACAATATGCAAAATTTGGTGGAGAGATACCAGGCATTGGATTTTAGCTTAAACATTGTTCTTTGAAAACTCTTATGGAAATTTTGAACATTACATGATTATGTTGTTGGAATCGATGTTATCATAGGCTGCATTTATGTCCAACGTTCTTTGGTTTTTTAACTCAATGGAACATCCTACAATGTTATGTCAATTTTCCTTATCATTGGGTCCCTTCCTTGTGTATTTGTAGTATAAATTAGACTATTATTGGTTCAATGTTGCTTCACATTTCAAATCCAAAGTGTGGTAATTATTTATCAACCATATCCATTGTTTCCTTCCTTACACTACATTTATTGCCTAGCAACCGAATTTCGATATTGGATTAAACCTACAAGATATATGAATAGGGAATGAGTTATATCTTATATCGGGTGATGCAAAATGCATTTTAGGAGATGGAAATACTATTAAAGTGGTATTTCTACCAAAGAACTTCCTCACTATGATATTTCCTTCTGGATGAGTCAAGAATCCCTTGAAGACCACTACATAAATTAAACTAATCATTCCATTAATCACTAAAGAATATACCTATTATTTGCATATTTGTTGCATTGATTTCTGCACACTAGAGAAATTTATACAGAGAATTGGAAGGTGGTGTGGTTATACAATGGTGGAATTCAAACAAAGGTTGGATCTAATCCTTTAAACTCATAGAGAGAAGATTAGTAATTGTATTGGCACTACAATTAAACAAGCTTTGAATCCAAAAAACATTCTAACCTCACGTTCCTACTGAGGGATATAGCACAAAGGGGTTTACAATTGGTTTTTCAATACATGTTTCACCCAAGAGAAGGCCTTGCAGTCATCATAATAGTAGAGGCTACACTAAGAACAAAGAACTAACATATCATTGGTATCTAGTCATTAGCTTCAGAGAATTTGTAGATGATTGTTTTTTATTAACCTGATTTCCATTGTGTTTCCAACTAATTGTTGTATATATGTTACACTAGACAACAATGTCCTTTAGTTGGCATATTGTAGACCTTATATCCATAAGAATATATAGTTCTTTGACTAAGACAGAGACAAGAAGAAATATCACTAAAGTATTTTTGTTGGTGAAGCGAGTGTGTTATAAGCCCCTTGATTATGGATCATAAGGTGTTAGAGTAGTTTCATCCTTGACTGCAACAAAGCTACTATAAATTTGAAGAGAACATTCCATACCTAAACATGGGTAAAGAATGCAAATAACAGTTGGAATACTTAAGGGATAGCAATGCTCAACTTCGTGAAGAGAATGACCACTTGAATAAGAAGGTCAAAATGTTCAACAAGAGGATGGAAAAGATGGAGAAGCACCTTCATAACTTTACCAAACTATTTCCATTTCTAAATAATAACTTTGAAGAATGTCAAGACTCCCTCACTACAGTCATTGTATATTAAGACAAGTACAGAATGAAACTTGTACACTTGGGAGACAATGTCATTCAATTGGATAGTTGGCAGGAAGATATGCTCACTCAAATTATGGCACAACTGCAACAAGAGTTGATAGAGAAGGAGGATGCTTTGGGAAGGATTCAAGTAAATTTCCAAGATAATCAAGAAGAAGGGACACCTTTCATTGCCACTACCCAAGCCAACACTATGACCGAGACCACTTTGGTAAGCTCACCTTCCTTGGATTTCTCTCAAGATAATTTTGGGGTTTTCAAAAATCATGCCATAGACATTGGTTCCAAGCTAATAAGACAATTGAGCTATGATGTACAAGGGATAGGTAAGAGAACACAAGGCATCTTGAGCCCCATTGTAGTTATATTGTGGTTCAATCATGAAGTCCTAGGCTTCAATAGAGGAATGGAAAATCCCATGACCATGAAGACCACTTTTGTGAAGGTAAAATACATGTTGGAGTTGGTTTGCTCATCAAGAGAAAGAGTAGTAGTAAGTGAAGGTAGAATCCCACTACCATCTCATCCTTCTTGTGATGGATTACATAAGGGTGGAGATGAGAAGATCTTGAAGACACAACCCACACCATCACTTAGAAGAAGCATCAAGAAAATCATACAGGGAAAGAAGAAGAAGAAGAACACCAAGAGGTCTTTATCAAACAAGACATCCCTTGTTTTCCACTGCTGCAAGAAGCGAGGTCATAGCATTGTGAGTTGTTGGCATTCAAAGATATGTTTATTATGTGGGAAGAAAGGACATAAATTTACATTTTTTTTAGAATCAAGTCACATGTTGCATGTCAGATTAATTTCAAAGGAGGAACAAAAAGAAGACTTCTTCAACCCAACAGTAAAATCAAAGGCACGGGGAGAGGAGGAGCATGTTAGATAGTCCCTATAGTAGCATCAAGAATTTATACCACCATTGCAAGTTGAGTGGTCATTGGAAAACAAAGTGTTAGTGACTTCATCCAGAGATTCACCCCATAAACTGCACAATGAAGAGAAGAGTGTGGAGAATGAAGGGTTCCTTGCATATTCAATCCAAGAAGAAGAATTTATCCAAGGAGTTGTAGCATCACAAGAGGTCAACCTCACCAGTGAAGAAAGTAGTTGTTTGACGGAAGTAGGAGAGAGTGAAGAAGGTGCTCAAGCATGGGATAACATCTATTTCATTGCAAGCTAGTTAACAACTGACTTGTCAGTGGATGGACCATCTTACCAATGACCAAGAATCCTACAACCAACATGTAGGGGTGTGCAAGAAGGTCATTAAATTGGTTTGGCCACGAAGTGTTGTTTCCAGAGAAGAAATTAATCCTAGAAGATGAATGTATCCACACTTACATTGAGGAGTTTTTACATGATGGCAACATGATGGGGTCACACTGAACAAGAAGACCATCATTCGACTTGGCTTCATAACTACCAAGATGGAACATATCCAATATAGATATGGAGATGGGAATGAATGTTGAGTCTATAATTCAGATCTGGAGATTGCATAAAACTAAGATCTAGTAAGTAGATTTATGCATTGTGAGAACAAGGGAGCCAACAACCAGAACTAGATCCATAGTGAGGACCGAAGCCATGAGCTAGATTCAGAGATATTGCTAGGAGCTAGAGTCAAAGCCACATTTCAAAAGAAGGTAAAAGGAAAATTGAACCAGATTGATTTCCTTTGAGATTTTGGAGACTAAAAAGCCTCTCAATGGGGAGGTGTGATCCAAATTGGATCCAAACAAACAAATGGGTGTAAGACTCAATGCCTACAATGAAATTAGGAAAATAACTAAGGTTAGAAAACAATGTAAAACACAATGTAAATGTAAAGTTGAATGAGACAAATGTGACAAAAAAAGAATTAAAGGAAAATAAAAAATAAAAATAAAAATAGGAGAGAATGGTAAGGAATTGGAATGAAAGTGCATGACTATTGGCCTTCCCCTTATCCCCTATCTCTCCCTATTTCTTCCTTCACTTCCATTCTTTGTGGGTCTTTTTTCCAAGGAGAAGAGGATGCACAAAGAGCATCAACAACATTGTAACAAGAGATTGTCAAAATGAAGAAACTAAGCCCCATTCAAAGTTGGTTTTCCCATTTGGGTTTCCAAGGTAAAATATCTATGTTTATGGCATGTTTAATTGTTATTGATTTATAAATTACATGTGAGTTATATGATACTTTTATTTGTGTTTTCAACGATATTTTGTGCATGTTAATTATATTTAGATGGAATTATAGCTTGAGCTTCATGTTAATGGACTCCTATGAAATGTTTAGATTGAGAGTAGTTTAATGGATTCCTACAGTTGAGTTGTATTATTCAATTGGTTAATTACAACATCTATACAACACCCACCACCCAATTCCTATCAAACCATGAGATCGATGGTTGTTAGAATTTTTTTGTTGCTCTAGTTTCCATTCTCAGCCCTTGTATTTAGCAATTATAATTTATCTCTTTGTGTTTTGTAACCATTGGGAATATCTATGTGTTTCCCTACTTCCCTGGTATATAATTTCTCTTATTCAGTCGAACTTCTCGTTATTGAGGTGATTTCCCTTACCTAGGTGTTTTCTCTCTCACCCAGAGGTCATATGGGCCGCACATAACCCCTCTTTCCCTCCCTAGGTGATGAAGTTAATTTTTGGGTGTTTCAATTAGTCATTGTGCATCCTAATTAGTTGGGAAATTAAGTTAGTTGATGGATTATTTAACCCATGGTTGGTCAACTTTAATTTATGGCTAATCGATTTAATCCATAGTTGGTCAACTTATTTACCTGGGTCGATTTAATCCAATCCAATACAATGTGAAAATGATGGTGGAGAGATACTAAATGTTGGATTTTAACTTAAACGTTGTGATTTGATAAATTTTGTGGCAATTTTGAGCAGTACATGATTATGTTGTTGAAATTGATGTTATTAAAGGCTTCATGCATATCCAATGTTCTCTAGTTTGTTAACTCAATGGAGCATCCTACAACGTTATGTCAACTTACCTGATTGTTGGGTTCCTTCCTTGTGTATGTGTTGTATAAACTAGTCTATTGTTGGTTCAACATTGCTTCACAATTCAAATCCAAAATGTGGTAAGTATTGATCAACCATAGCCATTGTTTCCTACCTTACACTATAGCCATTTCCTAGCAACCAAATTTTAGTGTTGGATTAAACCTAGAAGATATATGAACATGGCATGATTTATATCTTATAGTGGGTGATGAGAAATGCATTTTAGGAGATGACAATACAATGAAAGTAATATTTCCACAAAACATTTTCCTCACTTTGAGATTTCCTTTTGGATGATTCAAGAATACAGTGAAGACCACTACATAGAGTAGACTAATCATTCCATTATTCACTAGAGCATACACCTAAATATTGTATACTTTTTGTGTTGATTTTTGCACACTAGAGAGCAAGTTATACATATATTTGGAATGTGTTGTGGTTGGACAATGGTGGCATTCAAAAAAAGGTTTGATGTAGTCATTTAAACTTAGAGAGAGAAAGAAACTTCGTAATTGTCTTAGCCCTACAAAATAAAGCTTTGAAGCCAACAAACATTATAACCTCATGTGCTTGTTGAGGGATATAGCATAGAGAGGTTTACAATTGGTTTTTCCATATAGGTTTCACCCACGAGAAGGCTTTGCAACCATCAGAAGAGTGTAGGCTACACTAAGAATAAAAAAACCGCATAGCATTGGTATTTGGTCACTAGATTCGGAGTATTTGTAGAGCATTGTTTGTTATTGTCTTGATAGACATTGTGTTTCCAACTAATTGTTGTATGTAGGTTACACTAGACAATAGTGGCCTTTGATTGTCATATTGCAAACCATATAGCCATAAGAAGACAGAGATATTTGTCTAAGATAGAGACAAGAAGTAATTCCGCTAAAGGATCCATGTTGGTAAAGCGAGTGGGATATAAGTCCCTTGATTACATATCATTTCTAGAGTTGAATTTATATTTTCTCATTGTAAATCGGTCTAAAAATAAAAACCTCCAGGAAAAATAAGTGATATACAAGAGGATAAGTTGGTGCCTTAGGAATGTTTTGACAATACTTGGCAAAGGGTATCTGATTTTAGCAGTGGGGGAGGTGTTATGTATGTTATTGACTCTCATTCCATCCTATTTAAGGTTGGTTTTGGCATAGGTTCAATAAAATTTGTTGAGTTCTATGCTTCAAATAACTTGTTAAAATTTACAAAGGATAAAAATATTTAGAGATTGAAAATCTTTGGTGACTCCTAGTTGGTTATAAATCGTATGTTGAATAAGGGACATTTGCATAACTCTACCCTTAGGGATTTGGGGGAAGTATCACTTAATGTTGGAGATACTTTTAATCAAATATCCTTTTTATATGTGTATAGGGAGCATAATCAAGAGGCAGACAAGCTCTCAAATGAGCGTCAAAATGTTTGAGAAGGAAATATCATGTGGGAGGAAGATTGAGATGTTGGCTTGGTTCAATGAAGTCAACCTTGAACCTAACCCCTAATTTCACCAGATATTGATAAATACCTCAAAAAATCCTTTTTTTAACTCCCCTGGCAATAAATATTTCCAATAAAAGAAACCCCTATTTTTACTAGATACCCCTTTGTATAACCCTCGATACCTATAAACCCCCTGATACCCCACATCCTCCCCCCCCCCTAATACCTACAATATATTGACTTTATTTTTCACAATTTCAAAACCCCCTTTATGAATTAACATGATAAGGTATTGGTCAACAAGGTGAAGACCCTGTGTCCAAGTCACAAGTTCCTACTAGTACTAGCTTACAGGATATCGGTACTAGATACACATAATTTTAGAGGAAACGGGTGCAAGGGGTAGTATTCATGATCATATTAGGAATAATATTGTTCATTATGCCTAGGGGATAGGGAACATATAAAATAATCTAACTGAAGCTTACTTGTTGTGGTGTGGACTCCTCATCTCAAAAGAAAATGAACTCGGGTCCTTGTCCATCTTTGAGGATTCGTTGTTAATCATTAAAAGCAGTAATTACTCAATCAAATCCTAGAAGGAATAAGGTCCAAGACATTGTGTCTAGAATCAAATAGGTTTTAACAGACTTTGATCAGTTCTCCCTCTTCCATATCAAGAGGAATCAAAATAGTGAGGCAGATACATGAGAAATATTTTCCACAACATTAAATCCTAGAAGCATAATGGAAAATGTGGGGTTCAACTATTGCATAATCCCTTGGATATTTTCATTAGAGGTTATTAATGAACATCAAATAAACCTTGATAATACCAATGACTTATTGTTGGAAGTGAATGTGAAAGGGAATCAAGTGCGAGTGATCCTTATACTCACATTTAATTTGGTAGGCCTTACCTATGGGATATCAAAGAACCATGATAAAGCCTTGCAAGAGATATGGGACCATTTGAGTATGGAGCTTCTCCTTAGGGAAAATTTTCAATAGTCCAGTTTGGTGGTTGTTAGATATATTTCCTAGAAGTTATCTTAGATCCAACGCGGGGGTTCTGTTGGAATTTTGGAAGGTGCAAGGATAGGGTTATTGTAACGTACCCATCCACCCATAGGTCGGGCTACACCACTTCAAGCCCTCTCTTGACTAATTTCATCTTATCTAAACTTTTAATTAATAAATATGCATGAAGTATTCACATGCATAGATCAAGATTCATGTTATAACATAAAAGAAAATGAACCAAATGTTGTACATAGAAATAACCAACAAGCATGCATACTATGGATACGGAATTCATAGATAAATAAATATACAGTGGAATAAATACACAAGTAAATAAAACCATAATAGAGAGAACTTATCTTTAATGGAACAATTCATCAATTGGCTGCATACCAAGGATGTTCCACCCAACCATAGACATTGTTGTTCCAAGTCTCAACAGTAGTGTCAGCCCCGAGCCAGGGATATGAATCCACAAGGATAGTTCCAGAGTGTCACTCAACTTCCCAAACCAATCATCACTCAATCTCTCACAAGATTTTCATCACTCACAACAATCCAAGTACACCAGCTCTCTTCTACCCAGCCTGCACAACCCAAGAGAATGGACCCCCTTCTCTGCCATGCGGTCCCTCAAGCTGTCCATATCCTTCCATGGCTCCAGTGTAGCTGGTCCAAAATCTCCATGATGGGGCTCTCATGATTCGTAGTTGTGAGCAAAATTGAACATAGGCCAAAGCATCTCAGACATGCAGAGCTTAATTCGTGGCTATAATACACCAACAGTCTTTACAGCCAACAAACCATGGCTCCTCTCCAATAGTTCATTTTCCCTTCCCAAGAAAAACATGAATGAGGAAATAATGAGTGGGTGAAAGATTGAATGCGTGAAGAAGAAGCAACCCCCACCACATGCCAAAAATGGGTTTATGTAATTCTTGGAATTAAGGAACCACTTGGCCTTCCCTCCAAGAAGCTCATGTAACTTTTATTCTCCTTTAAAACAAAATGCGTAAATAAAATATAAAATAAATACTTATCCCCTCAAGCCCCCTATCTTATGGAATCATATCCCCCTATAACTCTTGTCCTTGTACGTCTAGCAGCCAGTGATGTATTTATTAATAATAATGATCAAAACATTACATTTACTAGGCACACTGGCCTTTTTCAATTGTTTGGGCACTCTGGCCTTTCATAGATTAAAAAAATAGATTATTTAATACAGGGCTCAAAACCCAAGATGTTACATCCCCTCCCCCTTATTTTGGAATTGTCCTTAATGCATATAAAAAACAGAAAGAAAAAAATTCAAAATTTTTCAAAAAGTTGTGGGTACTCTTCTCGCATGGCATCTTCATGCTACCAAGTAGCATCTTCGGGACTGTAGTAGGTCCACTAGACTTTTACCATCTCTATAACTTGATTCCGGAGCATTTTGACTTCTCTATCCAATATTCGCATTGGTTGGACCTAAATCCTTACTTTGTCTCTACCTTAATCATATGCCAATCAATAACATAGTTAGGATCATGTACATATTTCTTTAGCAAAGAGACATGAAATACATTATGCACATTCATGGAAGCAAGAAATGCAAGCATGCATGCAACTGTCCCTATTTTATCCAATTGATCTGGATTTTATGAGCAGAATGAAATGAATACAGATTATTAATAGGTGCTTAACACAAAATAACAGAGATACAGTAAAATTGGTTTTCTATTCAATAACGAAATAAGTTGAAACTGTAAAATGCAGCGGAAACAAGCTTGTTGGAATGGTGGCGGCTTATCTCTGAGAAGAGATGTGACGGCAGCG
>ML784999.1:264380-276173 GCA_009831015.1 Picea engelmannii
AAAACTATTTTGAGCCAATTGGAAAAGGTGGGTGGCCACCGATATCCATATGGATCAATCCTCCCTCCTTAGGAAGAAATGGTCTCCATTGCATTGAGGTCCCCCATCAGATGAGGAAATTTCTGCTAAATTTGGCCCCGAGTGAGCCACTTGCCTTGGTGCAGGAGTTGCCCTGCTTTGACGACTCGATAAAGATGGATCCTTTTTTGTCGAGTGCCCTTGATCTTTCTATCCACAATCTGATCATTGGATGCATGTTGTAGGCAGTCGGAGTTGAGCTATGTTGGTGTCAGTTGTTCTGTTGCTTCTGAGGTGTCCAATAATGGTGGGAAATAAGGGCGAAGTATATCCACGTTGAACACTGGGTGCAGACCAAGGAAAGGAGGAATGTTGAGCTCAAAAAAATTATCCCCCACAGCCTTGGTGATAGTGTATGGCCCATAATGGAGTGGGTAAAGCTTCTGGTGGGGTCCTGTAAGGCATTCTTTCTGCAAGTGCAACCAAACTTTGTCACCCACCTGAAACTTATGCGGCACCTGATGTTGATCATGGCATTGTTTGTACTTGTCATTGGACTTCTGTAGGATATCCTGAACTTGTTGGCGGATGTGGTGGATCCACTCAATGAACCAGGTGGCTTTATCAGCTTCAGTTGGAGCAGGAGATGAGTCGGTCGAGGTGACCGCAAGGGGAAGTGCAACATCTATGGGTCCCAATGGTTGGAATCCCAACCCCACTTGAAAGGGGTTGTGGTCGGTTGAGCTATGAAGGGTTCGGTTCTTTTGTGGTCATCTCTTCTTTCATGGCATCTTCCCTAATCCTCCTATTTTGAGTTTGATCTATTCTTTGTTTGCATCTGCAACTTATTTAAGTTTTGCATCACTTGGGAATTTATATAATTTTGTTCTCTTAGCAGTATATCATTGTCTACTTTTAACTCTGCACTTCTATTTTCATACTTCTCACAGTCTCTATCAATGTTTATTGTTCCCCTCTGGCCTGGTGTCCATTGGATTCTGTCTTTGCATTACCAACACTGATATTCTGACCTTTGGCCTCTTTATCATGGATGAAAGATCCCTCTCCTTCTTCCATTTCTTGAATATGCATTCTAAACTAATATATTTAAACCCCCTTAATTCTGCAAAATGTGCAAGCAACCATTTTGTTAGAATTATGCATACTAAAAAAAATTGCCAACAATGCTACAGGTCCTTTTTCTTCTCAATTCATGAAGAATATATTATCATTCTCCACATTACAACAATTCCATGTTATCCTTTAGCTGATACAGAATTCAATTCTACACAGGCACTTCCTTCAAACCACTTTCCATGTGGCCACGGCTCAAAACCACGAGCTTATTCACTCTTTAGCGCCTTCCTCTATAGTCTTCTACACATGATCTTATGCGTACACAATGTCTGAGGGCTTGGTCACTTTTAGGACCTCCGCACCTCTAATTGACCCCTTTACCTTATCATGAGATCAGCGTTGGGACCAAGTCCTCCAGAATTCGGCCTTCATCTATTCTCCCTCTTCAATCTTTGATTTTTCCCAGAGTTAAACTTCATTGAACACTTATATTAACTCCACTTAGCAGATCAGACAATTGATATTTGATCTCCCATCAACTGGAAAGTCCCACCCCATCTGGATGCTTCAATGAGATCCATCTTCATAATTTAATTGAACATTGAGATGGACATCCCTAATCCATTTGGGACTTCGGCGCTCTAGGACTCCGGTACATTTCAACTATGAGTCGTTCAACTCCCTTAGAGTGATATCCACCAAAGTGCTTACGCCATCCATCCACTACTCAATCTAATGGTTGAGAAACGTCCCAAAGGGACCTTAGATCAACGGTCTGTGTGAGTTTGCAACTTTGGTCTTCAAGAATTTTGTTGTTAGAGACGTTGAACACCCTTAGAGCCCATACTCCTGGAGATGACATGGAATGATGATGTCACCCATGGTGATGTGGACCCATGGCATGTGTTCCACGTGTCACTAAAAAATGATCAGGTTGGGACCCAAAAGGTACTGAATCTGAGTGACACATGTCCCCACATGGCACCCTTGCCATGTGGCCTACAACGTGTCATCCATCAAATGGACGATCCACCTTCTCTGCCCTAGATCTGATGGCCTGCGTGATTTCACGATAATGGATTTACACTTCGTGGTTTTGGCACTTCGGGGCTTTGAAACTTCAGGGCTTCGGCACTTCAGGTATTTTCCCATTCTCTATTAATCGTTGGAGTGGCGAAGTTTTGAAGATCCAGAACTTCGCTATCCTTCCACCCTTACTAGATCTGATGGTCAGCATTACTTTTGAATTCCTTCCCTCGATCTAACAGTCAATGGGACTTTGAGACTTCAGTGCTCTGGGACTCCAGGTTATATCACTCTAAAAAGGTTTGATTCTCCCATAGTTAAACTTCCCGAAGTTGTCAGCGCCAGAGGACCCTGACTAACAGCTGAGATTTCACCTGAGCCTCCTATTAGATCGAATGGTTGGCGGGACTTTGCGGCTTCAGCCTTTTTCAAGATTCTTCCCTGTCTCCCAAAAATCGTCAAAGCGATGAAGTTATAGAGTTTTCCATCTCTTTCTTGGCTTCGATCAACGACTGAAAATCGATAGGTTCGATCTTACGGCTGTGACTTAATCCCTCCAAGCCTTTGGTTTCACATTTATCTGACGGTCCTCGTTCACCTGTCTTCTGATATAATTATCAAGAACTCCTTGATTCCATGGTGGTGTTCACTACTGAATTCAATAGGGAATGGTCACGATTCTATGATCCTTTACAAACGATCTTTGTTTGTACAATGCTATGGATTTTTTGTGATCTCTGCAATGCAATATCTCCTGAGATTTAAGATTTCAAGGACATAATCATTCTTAACCATAAAACCCTATCCAATTTTTCTAGCCCATACCAGTCTGTTGTTTCAACCAGAAGCTCTGATACCAATCTATAACGTACCCAGCCAGCCACAGGTCAGGCTACGCCACTTCAAGCCCTCTCTTGACTAATTTTGACTTCTTATCTAAAATTTTAATTAATAAAGATACATGAAGTATTCACATGCATAGATAAATATTCATGCTACAACATAAAATAAAATGAACCATATTTTGTACACAACAATAACCAGCAAGCATGCATACTATGGATATGAAGTTCATATATAAATAAATACACCACAGAATAAATACACTAGTAAATAAAACCATAACAGAGAGAACTTATCTTTAATGGAATGAATCACCAACTTGCTGCAGACCAAGGATGTTCCACCCAACCGTAGACACTATTGTTCCAAGTATCAACAGTAGTTTCACCCTTGATCCAGGGTTATGAATCCACAAGGACGGTTCCAGAGTGTCACTCGGTTTCCCAAACCAATCAGCACTCAATCTCTCACAGGATTTTGAGCACCCATAGAAATCCAAGTACACTAGCTCTCTTCTACCTAGCCTGCACAACCCAAGAGAATGGACCCCCTTCTCTGCCACGCAGTCCCTCAAATTTTCCATATCCTTCCATGGCTCCAGTGCAGCTAGTCTAGAATCTTTGTGCTGGGACTCTCAGGATCCACAGCTGTGAGAAAAATTGAACACGGGCCAAAACACCTCATACATGCATGCCTTAATTCATGGTTGGAATACACCAGCAATCGTTAAAGCTAACAAACCATGAATCCTCTCCAACAGTTCATTTTCCCTTCCCAAGCCAAACAAGAATGAGGAAAGAATGAGTGGGTGAAAGAGTGAATGCGTGAAGAAGAAGCAACCCCCACCACATAACAAAAATTGGTTTATGTAATTCTTGTAATTAAGGAACCACTTGGCCTTCCCTCCAAGAAGCTCATGTAACTGTTATTCTCCATTAAAACAAAATGGGTAAATAAAATATAAAATAAATTCTTAGCCCCTCAAGCCCCCTCTCTTGTGGAATCATATCCCCCTATAACTCTTGTTCTTATTCATCTAACATCCATTGATGTATTTATTAATAATAATGATCAAAACATTACATTTCCTTGGCACACTAGCCTTTTTCAATTGTTTTGGCACTATGGCCTTTCATAGATCAAAATAATACACTATTTAATATGGGGTTCAAAAATCAGGGTGTTACATTTATGGTGAGCAGTCGTTGTGGATGGTGGAGAAGGGGAAGGTTTGGTTTGCAATGTGGTTTCTCGTTTGTTGTTTTTGGGTTTTGCTTTCTCTATTTCTTTTTCTCTATATGCGGGGTTGTTTTTGAGTGACATTGCAAATTTTGAATCTTGGAGCAATGGAAGTGGGGAGTCTCTCTCTTACTGGTGTTTTGATTCTTGGTTTAGTGTATTAGGGCCCTGATTTCATTTGATATGTACCCAGGTGGCAAAGGAAACCTGAGTAGTTATGTTAAAATATGACCAAAGGGAGTTAAGGTGAGTTCTACACAGGAACAAGGAAATTAACTAGGCTAATAGCAATGATCTTTTAATTATCTCCTCCAAAGTAGCTCAATTGGAATGAGCCAACATAACAAAGAATGTTAATTACACAAATCCTCTTCTTCTTCGAAAGCACCAAATATATTCACTAGAGACTAAATGCAGCGATCTTCGCTCTCTGTTTTTATCACAGCGTGTGGATTCTCTCTCCCTTGCTTCCAACAACCATGGTACTCAAATATCGAATCAAGCAAGTATAGTGGAATTTGAAACAGTTTTCCATAATCAAGTACCCATGAATATTGAAGGTGCAATCCCTCCTCACTCTAGTGAGGGGCGGGAAGAGAAAACAATGTGCATATTTAAACCATTATGAATGTTCTTTAAATTCATTTGTATTTTGTATCAATTCAAATTTTTGTTTATAGATGTTTATTTAGAAATATGTCTTGTTTTGTGGAAATTCAATAAATAATGAAATTGTCACGGGAGGTAGGTGCGAGGGGGGGGGTATTGTATGGACCTGAAGGACATAGATTTATCAATTACTACTAGAACCTAGGAATCGTCACTAATAACAGGGTCGAAGCATACGCTATGTATCAAGGTGTCCATCTAGTCAAGCAAACACAAATGTCAAGCCTTAATATTATTGGCGATTCAAAAAACATCATCAGAATATTCATTCGAAACTCCACCCCAAAGGACATCAGGATAAAGAAAATTGTGGACCACATCAGAATCATTCTCAAAAAAATTCAAGTGAATTACTACCATGTAGTAAGTGTTGAGGCCTGAAATTGACATTCTCATTACCCTATTTTACTCTTCACCTATACCTTTTTGGACCTACCTAAAGCTTGAGTGAATGACAAGAACGCTACCAATTGCCAGTAATAAGGGCATAAGGTAAAGTATGGTTAATTCATGTATTTTGTGGTTTATTGAGTTAAGGAATTAAATATTTCATGTATTAATGCTCGATTTGTCATATGTGAATATTTGACCCCTAGATGTCTAATGTTCTTGTACCATTTCTATCATGATCTGGTACCTGCGCACCAAGATTGTTGTTGTCTGATCTAGTACCAAACGCATCCAGTACTAAATCTTACCTATGGTGATCCGGTACCAATGAACACACTCTATTATGATCCGGTACCAACGACCATGCTCTGTCATGATCTGGTACCACCTTTTGCGCCCTGTCGTGATCCGGTACCATTTTCCTATTACGTTCGGGTACTGATATGGAAGAGCCTAATGCACTAAGTTAAGTGCCAGATCTCGCCTAAGTCAATTGGTGGATGTCTATTCGTTTAGCAAGGCTATGATAAGAACAGTTTGTTAATTGCCTCATCCTCATGCACTTCATGTCATGAGGATGACGCTAAAGATGTAACCGAATGATTAAACTTAAAAAACTGATTGATTTGCAAATCACTTCGCCTCCTTGTGTTTCACGATGCAGACTATTAAATAGTCGTGGAAAGGATGGTAGAAGAGGAGGAGAGTTATCGTATCATCAATATGTAAGTAACGTATGATAGTACAGAACATATTTCTGAGTAAAGATTAATGGAAAGTCATTTTATCTCAATATTCTGATTATCTATGATTAAGAATGAGTTGAGTGGTTAAAAGAGAGTCTTGATTTTATGTTTTGAAGTGTGAGTGAGAGTAATGTGTGTGTTAAGAGCAAGCTTCCTGTAGACTTCAGCAGCTGACTTGTTGAAGCGGCAAGGGCCCACCGCCCAACAAAGGTCAGCCTCTTTGTATATTAGCATTAGTGTTTGTTTTCAGTAGTATAGACAGTGAATTAGCTAAAGCTTTAACTCTGTTAGATGATAGCAGTGTAGCTTAGATTAAGATTTCCATTTTACAATTGCTTAGATCTTTAATTGCTCTATTTTTGCATATGCTCTGTTTTCTGTTCTCATGAATTTGATTTCCTTGAGTGATCATAGTTGTTGGCAGCAATAGTCAAAACTACTTGGAGAAGAACTAGTGAAGTTCATTGTGAACCACAGCAGAACCAACATATTGACTATTGAACTACCTAGGTTATGTTGATTGATGTGTGATTTCCTTTCAGAAAGTGTGGATTGCATAATTAGTTTTCTGGGTCAGACATCAGAGTTGATCTATCAAACCAATTCCATCTCATACTTGCATGTGTCATAATGGAATAGATAGCCTCTCTGTGAAAGACAACCAAAGTGCACTATAGTTTGTTATCTTGATTTGTTTCCAGCATACATAATCTAGTTTGATTCTATACTCGTGACATTATGAATTACCTTTCTTACTAGTGTCTTGTAACTCTGTTGATTACGAATCCCGGATTGATAATTAATGAGTGCATTATATTAGACATATAAGTAGCACAACATTTTGGCGCCGTTGTCGGGGAGTTGCAAACGGTAGGAAGTAATTTTTGGCTTAGATTGTTTGCATAAATTTTAATATTTTAAAAGGATGCTTGAGGGAGGAGGATAAAACGTTTAAGACGTGAGTGAAGAGCCACACGGCCACTAGAGTTGGGTTCTCCAAAGCCAGGAAAAAATCCACCAACAGAAAATTCAAGGGGAGCCAGCGAGGCTCCAGAAGGAGAACCTAAAATGGAAGAATCAGTATTGGGACAGGAAAAACGTGAGTCTGTTGAACATTTAGGAGACACAGAAAATCCAGTTTCTGAACCATCCATCAGTAGAATGACAGAAGAAGAAGGAAATGCAGCTACAGAGACTAAGACCTTTGGGTTTCCAATCTTGGATATTTCTAGAAACATCAAAATGAAGAATATCCCACTATCATCGTTACCCACTTTCAAAGGTATGTCAATTGAACATCCAGATTTATTCTTATTTGAGTTTGACATATTATGTAGAAGCTATAACTACTTAGATGATGCCCAAAAACTTAAGCTTTTTCCTGCTACAATGAAAGATTCAGCCTTAAGATGATTCATGAGCTTAGGAGAAAATACAATCCTTTATTGGGATCAAATGAAAGACACATATTTACGAAAATACCAAGACTATTGTAAGGATAATGTTAAAAATGACATCTTTAAAATGCATCAAACAGAAGATGAAAGTCCTGAAGACTACTTAGAAAGGTTCTTATACAACTATCAAAAGTCAAAGCTATTCACCTCAAACCCAACTGTAGTAAGAACTGTATTCTTGAAAGGTCCTAGGGATGATTGCATAGAAGTTTTAAACTTGTTGAGTTCAGGAGATGTACACCAAAAACCTTTTTCAGAAATTGCAGATTATTGTAGGAGATACTCAAGAGGACAAGCTAAAGCAGGCAAAGGACCAAGAGATCATTTTAGCAGAAATACAAAACAAAGTTTAGGGATTGTCACCAGAACTGAATTAGGAAACTTATTGGAGAAATTTAAAACAAACATCTTGATCACAATAAGTAACCAATTAGATACTCTGAAATTGAAAAAGAAGCAAGAAGAAGATGCTTTAGCAATATTTTGTCATAGATGCCGAAAGAAGCACAACAACGAGAAAGAATGCCCATTAAATGTCATAGAAATCTGCAATCTGTGTACACTAGAACACCCCACATCTAAGTTTCCAACATTGCTTGAACTACAAGCCATGTATAGGGGAGGAGGAGTCTCACAAGAACAACCATACCCTTCTAGAAGACCTTGGAGAGCCCAAAATCCCAATACATTTTATGATCCTAATACACAATATCAACAACAACAATGGGGTCCTTCCCCAATGACTTATCCACAATGGACACCTCAACAATCTCATCCTTGGCAACAAGGTTAGAGGGGACCTATGTATGGAAATCCCTCTTATCCTACATATCCATAGTACCCTGCAAACATTTCCCAATTACTACCTGGATTCAACCCACCACAGATGCAAGATTTACTCCCACCTCCTATACCACAACAATTTACAACCCCCGTGTATCCTAATCATCAGCAACAAGTATCTATAAATCCCAATCAACAACCACAAAACCAAGCTGCCCACAATCCTTCGAGACCAACAACAATCCCTACCCAGCCAATCCCTAACCCTAATAATCGACCCACACACCCTGTACAAAATACAGAAGTTCAAACCTTTCCCACCTATGAAATTCAACTACGAACGGGGAAAGTTGTAAGACAATCAAATCCTACAGTAATAATTCAGGAAGAAAATGATATTACTTCAGGGTTAATTCTTGATATTTAATCAATTATGTTCTTAGGTTATTTAAGAGGTTATTAGGTTGTCTTAGAATTATAATTAATTGGGCAGGGTTTTCTTATGAATAAATTAATTTATAATAAGACAAACTTAACCCTCACAATGGCAAAGGAATCTACAATTTTCATATCTTATTATAAATTAATTTATTCATAAGAAAACCCCTCCCAATTAATTATAATTATAAGACAACCTAATAACCTCTTAAATAACCTAAGAACATAATTGATTAAATATCAAAAATTAACCCTGAAGTAATAAACACTTAGAATAAGAAAATGATAATCATTCTGAGGAAGAAAACACTCAAACCACCCCTGTAGAAGAAGAGGCCTCTCCTCATATCCCAATCACTTCTCAGTATGTACAAGTACCCCAAAAAATTAATCTTCCACCTTACCCCGAAATACTGTTAGTGAAGAAACCTGACCCACCCTTGCACAGAGATATAGAAGATGAATTACGAAATGTGTGCATAAAAATACCTCTTCTACAAGCTATTAAGGATATCCCTATTTACGCCAAAATTATAAGGGATCTTTGCATTAAGAAATCAGGAAGGAAGAAGAAGGAACCTCCTCTTTTTCAGGTAGTGGGACAATTATCTGAATTCATTTTTGAAATGCCTTACAAATATAATGATCCTGGAAACCCAGTTGGTCACTATTGAAATTAATGGCATTTCTCTACCAAACACACTCATTGATTTGGGTGCAGCTATTAATATAATGCCTTTTGACACTATGTAGAAGCTCCAAATCAATCAGCTAAGACCAACCCAAACCATGATCGAGTTGGCAGATAATTCAGTCATTATCCCTGCAGGAAGTCTAGATGATGTCACAGTCACCCTAGCTTCTTGGGAATATCCTATATAATTCTTAGTAATCTATTCTAAATCATCCTTCAAACCAGGAAACCCTGTGGTTCTTGACCGCCCTTGGTTGGCCATAGCATATTCCTTTATCAGCTGTCGGTCTGGTGAGATGACTATATCCAATGGCACACATAGCCAAAAAATTGTTCTCTTCCCTCCTGCCCAACCAGCAAAAGAAATACATATTTGGTTAGAAAACCCTTATGGAGAGGAAGATTGCATCAAACCTCTGTTAACACTTGAATAGGTAAAAGGAATACAAGAACAATCATATGAACAAGTCTTAAGCTTATTTTTGGCTGACACAAATTGCATTGAATACCCAAGGTCTTTTGTAGAATTGTCACATATTTTTAATTATGAATTTCAACAAACTTGGCACCCTGATATCACTCAATTATACACTTTATCAACAGCCTCCTTAGATAAGGAATAAACTACTAAACTTGTTGATATTAGCCCAAGAAAACCTTTGTATATCAACTCTGGTTTGGAACCAAAACAAAGGACACAAGTGATTGAAATGCTCCAAAGACAATTTGATGCCTTTGCATGGGATTATGTAGACATGAAAGGCATTCACCCTAGCACATGCACACATCATATCTACACTAATGACCAAATCAGACCAGTCAGACAGCCTCATTGAAGGATGAATCCAGCCCTTAAAGATATTGTGAAATAGGAATTGCAAAAACTCCTCCAAGCCAAACTCATATACCCCATTTCAGATAGTCAATGGGTATCTCCACTTGTCATAGTTCCCAAGAAAAATGGTAAGTGGAGGATATGTGTAGAATTCCAGGAGTTAAACAAAGCCACCCATAGGGATTACTTTCCCTTACCATTTATTAATCAGATGTTGGATACCCTATACGGAAAGAACTATTTTTCGTTCTTGGATGGGTTTAGTGGTTACAACTAGATACAAATAGTACCCGAAGACTAGGAAAAGACCACTTTCACCTACCCTTGGGGCACATATGCTTATAGGGTGCTCCCTTTCGAACTTTGCAATGCCCCAGCCACTTTTCAAAGAGTTGTCCTAACCATTTTCTCTGACTTGGCCAATGATTGTGTGGAAGTCTACATGGATGACTTTATAGTTCATGGACAAGACTTCCAGGGAGCATTGGCCAGTTTAGAAAAAGTCTTGATTAGGTGTAAGGAAACTAACCTTTCCTTAAGTAATGAAAAATCAAAAATGATGCTCACTGAAGGTATTTTTTTGGGACATCACATTTCCTGTTCTGGCATGAGAGTTGATCCAGCAAAGATTTATATCATCACACAAATCAGAATACCTTCTTCACAAAAGGAATTTCGAGGCTTTTTAGGACATGTTGGCTACTATAGAAGATTCATTCCAAATTTTACAAACCTAGCTACCCCTTTATTTAAATTATTATTCAAAGAAGCTGAATTTAAGTGGGATGATGAATGCCAAATATCTTATGAAAATCTAAAACAGAAATTGTCAACTACCCCTGTATTAAGAGGAACAAATTGGTCTCTTCCTTTTCATATCTATACCAATGCCTCAGACACAACCCTTGGGGCAGTCCTTGGACAAACAGAAAATTAAATGCCCTATGTTATTTACTTTGTCAGTAAAAATATCTCTCCAACTGAAGTTAATTATACGGTCACGGAAAAGGAATTGCTAGTTGTAGTCCATGCTATCAATAAGTTTAGACACTATATTACAGGATATCAAGCTTTTGTACACACTGATCATTCAACCATCCGATTCTTAATGAACAAACCTATAACAAATCCTAGAGTTACAAGATGGCTTTTATTATTACAAGAGTTTAATATCAATATTATTGATAAACCTGGTAAAGATAATTTTGTGGATGATTTATTATCTAGAATGATTCATCTGGGAGATAATGCACTAGTAGAAGATACATTTCCTGATGCAAATTTATTTGCTATTTCTACATTCACTCTGTGGTATGCAGATGTCGCTAACTATCTTGTGACAGGGAATATGCCTCAGAAATTGTCTCCTAGAGAAAAATAGAAGGTAATTCAACTAAGTGCAAATTACATGTGGCATGATGATTGCCTCTAAAAAACAGGACCAGATTTGGTGATCGGGAGATCTGTAAGGGAAGATGAAATTCATGATATTTTACAAGCCTGCCATGATGGCCCCGGTGGAGGACACTTCGCAGACAAGAGGACTGCTTACAAAGTTCTGCAATCAGGTTACTACTG
>ML784999.1:283221-338110 GCA_009831015.1 Picea engelmannii
GGATTGCATAATTAGTTTTCTGGGTCAGACATCAGAGTTGATCTATCAAACCAATTCCATCTCATACTTGCATGTGTCATAATGGAATAGATAGCCTCTCTGTGAAAGACAACCAAAGTGCACTATAGTTTGCTATCTTGATTGGTTTCCAGCATACATAATCTAGTTTGATTCTATACTCGTGACATTAGGAATTACCTTTCCTACTGGTGTCTTGTAACTAGGTTGATTACGAATCCCCGATTGATAATTAATGAGTGCATTATATTAGACATATAAGTAGCACAACAGTAATAAAGCACAATAATGTCGTTGATGAAATTTCCAATCTAGAAATTGGAAAGGGTCAAGGTCACATGAGGGATAATGGTACAGAGGCCCTTCTTCCCCCTCTATAATTCAAACTCCCTCTAATTACAAGCCCCTATGCAATGGCATAAGGAAATCAATTTGGGATTACAATCATCCCATGCCTGTCTCTTCAGGGAAGATGTGTGGCATTGAAAGGGGCCACCTCACCTCGCATGCACAAAACCTGGAGTATTTAAGGCATGCGGGCGCTGGAATCGTTAACGCAGGCAGGAGATCTCGACCCTGTGAGATCTCTGGCACTTAGTATCATCGCAGATGTGTTGATATGGATTCAGTCCCCACATCCATAATCTCAATTCGTGGAAGTGCACGGTCGAGGAAGAGAAAGACGGAAATACAAGTCATTTTCGTCAACCTGGGCATGGAGCGAGATAAGGGACACAAGCGAATCAGGCTCTCCCCCCTCTAGGTACATTTGGATTTTAATTTTGGTTATTATAGGAGCAGTACACCAGATAATGAAGCGATGGGTAGAAAAGGTGATGGAAAGGATAAATCAGGAAATATCGCCATTTTAATTCATTTCTTGCTAGTATGGTCTGGTAATTTGTCTCCAAGCATCGGTGTGGTCGTCCAAGCCCTCTGTGATCTTGGAATAGAGCCCCCTAGTGGTATTTTCCGAAGGCATTCAATCCATCCTTCTGGTTCCCCATCCCCTCCATTATGTGAAGCAGTGAATTCAGCGCAGGCATGCAGAATGGAACCTCGTGAGCCAGCACATGGGAAATTTGGTGAAATGGACGTCAATGACTCTGAAAATCAACAACGAATGTTTATTAGACTTTGTGCTCTCAATTCAACTATCTCCTTTTCCTTGGACACCTTGGCCCAACATCAATCCTTAATTGGGCAATGTTATGATGAAGTGGACGCTCTCAGAAGCTAGAATGATGATTTGCAACGACGATTGGACTAGACTGAATGAGTTAGTGATTTCCAGCCTTCTGTAGACAGTGCTCACTTGGCCTCAACAGCTTCGGCGGCTCCAATTCCGAACCTTAACGAACCAGTGGAAGAAGAACATAGAAACGGGACTCCTAGATCCTAAGATGGAACTCGTAGCATCTTTCTTTTTAAATTAATAATACATGTTTTGCCTATGTATTTGTGTTTTGGGCATATTTACCGCTTATATGCAGTCCATAGTTGTAATAGTGTTATATTTTGGAACAAGCATAAGATAATCCTAGTGTCTTGTTGGGAATCGGGATTAGTTCATCCTTTTTTGGCAAAGATATGTAATTTTGAAACAATATTTTGTATCTCAGTGGTCTTGACCACACCATTTTATGTAAAATAAAAACACTGAAATTGTAATTGTAAATGTTACTAGCTTCAATGTAGAAAATCTTTTATATATAATACAAAATTTTATTTTGGTTAAAAATAATATAAAAAATGGATGGAGTGCATTCAAAAAAAAGTGGTTATAGAGGAGGAAAGATAACTAATTAAGAAGAAAATAGATTACATTAAATTGAGGAGGAAATATAACTAATTAAGAAGAAAATAGATTACATTAAATAGAGGAGGAAATATAACTAATTAAGAATAATATGGATTACATTAAACAAAATTAGTATGGTCTCTTTTATGGGAATAGTATTTTTTTTATAATTTACACTTAATTTATATCTAAGTATTAGGTTTGATTCATATCACTATGTGATACCTACAAAATGTAATTTTGATTTCGTTTTTTTTTCCACAAGAAAATTTCTCATTATATTTATATAATATTTGGTAAGAGACCAAAATTTACAAGACTGCTTTCCTGTAAAAGGAAGAAAGACCATCGTCCATGGATTCCAGATAAAGTAACATGTTGATTCCAGATAAAGTAATATATTAGACAATCAAAATTGAGCACAACCAATACAAATTTGATACTACAATTCGCTTCCATCCACCACTGAAAGCTATCACATAAGTGTTTATACAAAAAATAAGTAATGTACTCCACCTCTAAAGGGAAATTAAAAATCAACACAAAGTATGTGAACTAGATACTTCACTGGTGGTCCTAATAAAGCTTAAGTAAAAGTGGAGGTCCCCCATGACCATCTATCCACTTGTGATATTTTATTTTCCCCTCCTTCTCATGTAGTGATCTCTTTAAAAGTAGCTCAGCCTCCATATTTGATTCTCGAAAAATATGTGTGTAGGAGATCAATGAAAAGGCATTGTTGAGCTCTTTGATTCTGTCTTTCCAACATTCAAGGGAATTTACTTGTAATTTTCCTTTGTTGTTTAGCCAATCGATTATAATTCTTGAGTCTCCAAGTACTTGCAAATCCACAATATTAAGCCTTGTTGCCAAGGTGAGAGTGGCCCAGAGTCCAAGGAGTTATGCTCTTGTATTGGTGCATGCACCACAGTTGAATGTCCACTTATACATTGTACGCTCGTCAGTCGTTATCAAACCTCCTGCTCCACTCTGTTGTCAATTATTTTGGGCAGCACCGTCAAACCAACCAGTAGCCCTCCCATTTTGTAATGGAGGCTTTATAAATATGTGAGATGGATCTTTTGGGATCTTGACACATTCCAAGCCCCCAAAAATATTGTAACAAGCAGTGTTGATAGATGGACTCCCATTCTCAAAAATTGTCTTGTTACGTTCTAACCATATATGCCAACTAACCAGGAAAGGTAGAGTTGAATACTTTGTCTCCTTCTTTGCCCAGTATGCAAATCATTCTCTCATGGAGTTTCCCTCCCATTTTGTACTTAGCTTTAACCCACTTAAAATTCTTCTCCAAATCTGTTGGGTAAATACACATTTTACTAATATATGGGTTATTGTTTCAGAGTCCTTTTGGCATAAGTGACAAATTGTTGGTCCTTCCCAACCTCATCTTTGTATATTGTCCCAGGTAAGTATTTTTTTTTCGATGCTAACCAACTAAAGAGATTGATTTTTTAAGAAAAAATTCCTCCTCTATCCCGTACAATTTTGTTTCCATATTTAGAGGCTAAGGCCTCATAAATATTTTTTACGGAAATTACCCCTGAATTATCTCCCCCAATCCATTGTAGCTCATCAACATGGTCCTATAGTTGGATCCTCGACCTAAGTAAAGCCCTGCAAAATCAATCCCATTTGACTGCTAAAATCCCCGTGAGACCAAGCTCTGTACTACCTTTCCACTGAGTGATGAAAGTCCCTAGACGTAGAGCTCCATTTCCTGAAAGAGGTAGCATATATTCTGTTGTTTCAGGGAAGTAAGAAGATCTTGTGAAAGAAAAGTAGAAGTTCCCAACCCTAGAATAGAATCCAAACCTATGTGGAATGAATGACCATATCTTGGCTTCCAGCTCAGCCAATGTTGGATAATATGTAGAGATTTTAGCATATTTTTCCAAATCTGAGAAGCATTTGTCGTTCCATATGTAGCTAGCCTGAGCCAGGTCGCTACCGAGAAATGTGGAAGGTATTTTCCCTTTATGACTCTATGTCATATTCCATCCCTAGCCAGCACCCGCCAATGAGAATTTTTCGCCAGCGCTTTGTTAAATAAGAAAATGTTCCGCAAACCCCAACCTCCTAAAGACTTCGGTCTTGCAATAGAATCCCAGTTGTTGAGATGTAAATGTTTTTTTTCACTACCACCTAACCAAAGAAAAGAAAAGATTAGTTGTTTAATCTTGTTGAGGACATAAACAAGAATGGCAGACAACGCCATCCAATACATGGCTTGGCTCTCTAATACAGATTTTATCAGTACAAAATACCCCCCAAGTGAAAGCCATCTGTTACACCAGAGCCCAATTCTTTTTTCAAATTTTGAAACTAACCGCCTCCAGTCTTCTGCCTTATATTTATCAGGCTTGAGAAAATAGCCAAGATATCTAACACCATCAGAGAGATCGATGAAATTGTAATGTAAATCTGCTTTAAAGGTTTCTAAGTCTTCCCCTTGGAGTCCAAAGTAATGAAAGGTGGACTTTGTCAAGTTAATCTACAAACCTGACGCTCTGTAAAGGGTTTTTAAGATAGATTCAATCTCCCTCCATTCCTGCAGATTTTCTTTTTTCATTAAAAGGACATCATCCAAAAGAAAAGATGGAGGATCTTTACTAGTCTTGTGACCTTTACCCCAATTATTTTCCCATCAACCTTGCTTTTCTTTAGGAGACAACTTAATCCTTCCATCACTAAAATGAACAATAAAGGGGAGAGGGAACATCCTTGCCTCAATCCTCTTTCACTCTAGAAGAAAGAGGTTGTCTCCTCATTAATCAGTACCGCAATAGTTTCATTGGTCACACAGCCCATTATCCACTCGATGGTCGAAACACCAAAACCATTTTGTATAAGAATCAATCTTAAAAAGTCCTAGTTAATACAATCAAATGCTTTTTTTAGATCAAGTTTCAGAATTAAAGCCTGTAATTTTTTCAATTTAATGTTGTGTAAGCATTCTTGGGCAGTACTAATGGCATCCAGAATCTATCACCCTTTTAAAAAAACTCAATTGTTCGCCAGATAAGGTCTTAGAGAGAACAAGTTTGATCTTGGTCGCTACAATTTTTGTAATAATCTTGTAGCACATATTACACAATGCTATGGGCCTGAAGTCTCCAAATGTAGTTGGTTTGATGGCTTTGGGAATGAGAGCCAAAAATGTCGAATTTATGGCTCTATTCACTTCTCCTCTGATCCTAGAGTCCTCAACCAAGTCCCTCAATTTGTCCCCTACTAGATCGAAGAAGTAAATGAAGAACTCGACAGTCCACCCATCAGGTTCCAGACTTTTGTCCTTACTGAATGCTCTAAGAACTTCCCAAATCTCCTCCTTTGTGCAAGATCTTTCAAGTTGTATAGCTTTCGCCTCCCCTACTAATCTGGGAAATTGATTGACGACATCAACCTAATCTATAATATTTGTATGGCCCAGCTCCTCGAAGAAACTTTTATAATATCTGTAAGCCTCTTCTTTAAGAACCTCATATCCCGATAGTTATGAATTGAAATTATAGAAAAATAAATATTTTATCATTAGTAAAGAATGAATGGGTTGTATTAAATAAAAGTGGTTACGTAGGTGGAATGATAGTTAATTAAGAATAAATGAATTGTATTAAAAAATAAGAAAAATAAGGTTGCATTATGATTTAGTTTTGAATAGAAATTATAGAAAAAGAAATATTTTATGGCTAGTAAAGAATGAATGGGTTGTATTACATAAAAGTGGTTAAGTAGGTGGAATGATAGTTGATTAAGAATAAATTAATTATATTAAAAAATAATAAAAATAAGGTTACATTAAAAAATAATAACGAGAGTAGCTAGGTGTTACATATGTCTAAAAAATTAAACTAGAGTAGATCCATTTTAAAACGGGATTTATCAAGCACTAAGTGATCAAATATTTTAAGGTGTGAGTTTTTTTATCATTTACACTTTAAGAAATTTGATCCCTCTCAGTGCTTGATAGATTTGGGTTTAAGATGGATCTATGGTGGTTTAATTTTTTAGAGGTATGTAGCACCTAGCTACTCTAGTTATCGGCTATATTTTATGGGGTCATTTGCCCAAAATCCAACGAGAAATTGTTAGATCCGCATATTTGAGTGATTATTTCTGCATAACCCAAGTGTCTCGGGAGTTTTTAGCATGATGAATCCATTTCTCCATTCAAAAATGGATTTTAAACAACAAAAAATAGTGATTTCGTGCAGATTTATATCTCTAGATTCCTGGAAAAAAAAAAAAAAAATTGTACAATAGTTACATAATGTCTTTTTTTTATAACTTCCAATTAATCTATATCTAAATTTTATGTATCACTATGTGTGATAACTACAAAATGTAATTTTGATTTAGTTTTGAATAGAAATGAAAAAAAAAAATGAAATATCATATTGTTAGTTAAGAAGAAATAGATTGCATTAAACAAAAGTGGTTAAAGTACAAAATGTAATTTTGATTTAGTTTTGGATCCAAATTATAGAAAAAATATATATATAATATTTTATTGTTAGTTAAGAATGAATGGATTGTATTAAACAAAAGTAGTTAAGTAAAAGGAATGATTCTTAATTAAGAATAAATTGATTTCATTAAACAAAATTAGTATAGTCTATTTTTCAAAGGATGGTTAACATGTTACTTGTAAGAATTGAAATGAGGATAACAATCATTCCTCTCATTGATATATATATATATGAATTGCATTAAACAAAAATAGTTATATAGAGAAATAATTGTTAATTAAAAATAAATGGATTGCATTAAACAAAAATAATTATATAGAGAAATAGGCCCAGAATAAGGTTTAACAAGATTCTTAGAAGGATAATAAGTTGTCACAAAAGGAACAACAGGAATCCTAACTTGGAGAAGGAGGTGACGAACCTTTGCAGGGCCGAGATGGACCAGCAACAACCCACAGAGAAGGATCCCGAAACGGAAATGCAGCCAATCCCCATAGATGGAGTCTCTATCATGCTTCCAGCACCAGGATGGAAGAAACGGTTCATCTCGTCGAGAAGGTTAGCAGTCGGCATAGAGGAAACCCTAACGCGGGAACAAATGAAAAAGTGGTTGGTTATGCAACCCCTTCTAGAAGAAGGGTTTCTCAAGGGGACATCGAGAGACACCTCCGTGGCCCTTTTTACATCTATTCTTTCACCCCATCCGGAGGAAGCGGAACTTCGATGGACGATCGCAACCGAGGAGGGAGGCTCCAACTCCTTCTCTAGCAAGAGAGAACCAGCGATTTGGGACCAGATCAATGCTGAGAATAAATTGCGGGTGCAGAAAGTGTTAAACCCTAGCTGTCGTCGCCACCTTGATCTAAAGTTTGAAAGCCATTCAACTAGCAGAGACCTCGGGGATCTGCGGCTCTTAGGGGATTCTTCACCTTCGCTCTGGTATAGGAATCTAGTTAACAGTAATGCAAGAGCGAGGTTTCATTCTGAATATCACGGCAAGACTAGCTCCAATATTGCAGGAGGCTTCCTCCTTTTTGTAAAGACCATTGTCGGATCTTCTCTCTACTTGTAGGCTCAAGAATCAGGCTCCATTTTTTAGCTCAAAACCCAAATCCACCAGGCTACAGGTACTCTGCCTAGGTTCCAACGACTAATCTTCGAAGGATGGAAGCTTGGGGATGGCTCTCTGCTACGGGACTATGGGAATCTAAAAAATGCAACCATTTCTCTCACTTCTCGATTGCGTGGAGGAGCGCCTTTAGTCACTCATCCAAGCTCTTACAAGCATGTCGTGAAATCAGGGACTTCCGCTCCTTCGGGGTTCAAGTCTGAAACTTCAAAAGTAAAGGAGCCCTTTGGATCTACCTTCATTGTGGAGCAGTGCACAGAACCTCCAACAACAGAAGTCGAAGATCCCCAAGTCTATGGCTATGCCTTTATCTACCAGGCAAAATCCCTCATTTGTTGCTTCAACGGACTTTGGCCCTCGGCCTCTGCGCTAAGGGAATGGGTTAACAAGACCTGGTCGGCAGGTCATGAGTTGTTTTTCTTCTCCAAGGGGTTCTTCATCGTCAACTTCTCCACAGAAGCCGAAAGTCAACGCATGCTAGAGCAAGGTCCTTGGTTCTGGGGAAGATCTAGTCTCTCCATGCAGAGATGGTTCCCCGACTTCAATCCACTGACCATGACAGCTATGACTACACCGGTCTGGGTAAGACTACCCAATCTACCCCTACATTTCTATTCTTCATCTTTTTTACCCACCCTAGGCAATGCGTTGGGTAGATTTATCAAGATAGACACAGACAGGATAGCGAAAGGCTTCATCACTTTCGCCCACATATGCGTTGAAATTGACCTCAATCAAGGGATTTTGGATAGGATTCTTATAGATTGGGATGAGGGAGATCCTTTCACGTAGATGGTCGATTATGAGAACACCACTTTCAAATTTCGCTCCTATCATCAAATAGGGCACCTCCAGGCAACTTGTCCTCTATCCCCAATCCCTTCCTCAACCTATGGAGCACGAAAAAGAGCCAATGGTTGGCAAGGACCAAACTCTCACAAAAGTCACCCGAACCCTTCCTCCGACAATAAGCAACATCACAAAGACGCTCCAACTCCTCCACCTTCCGCAATGCCTTCGCAGGCCCCAACTTTCACTCAGCATCCAACTGTCGACCCAAAACACCAGCCTGCAGCCTCGGCACAAAATCATGAAGATTCATAAGTCATGATTCCAACTCCCGCAATTAATTCCTTGCACCCACCTCTCGAAAAGGGGGAAACAATTGACACAGTCATGATCACAGCTCTGCTCCCATGGACTCAGAAGCGTCCTCATGAATCAGACAACTCAGACAGCGACAAAGAAGCACCCCTGGATTCAGCAGCTCTAGATTATGGCACTTCCTCAGACCATCTGGCTTTGGTGGTAAAAGTTGTTGAGCCTATCAGCTCCTCTGGTTGGATTGATGTTCGTAAGAAAAAAGGTAGAAAGGATCATCATCGGCCAACACAATGATCCGTCCCTTTCTCCTTATATTGTAATGTTTCATCTTGCTTTGCCCACACACTCTTTGGGGCTCTCTTTTAGCATAGGCTAGTTTCAAGTGATCCCATGTTCTCTTTTTGGGGGGTCTTCTCCCATCAACAAATCGATGTATCACTTTGTACTTTTTTCATGGATTGAATAGAAGGATTCTCCCCCTTTTTTACTTAAAAAAAAATTATATAAAAAAATAATTGCTAATTAAAAATAAATGGATTGCATTAAACAAAAGTGTTTACATAGAAAAAAAATAAAAATGCATTTTTTTAGTACATTATGTTTTTAATTAATATGAGTTAAATTATAAATTTTATTATCACATTAAAAAATTTAATTGGTAAAAAAAAAAAAATCGTGATTAAATAAAATATAAAAAAACCATATCGTTATGGTGAAAATGATCAATAAAATAATTATGATGGAGTCCATCACAATTAATGTATATTAATGTATATGAGAAAGATTTAGTTTTTTTTAATTATATGGTTATGGTGAAAATGTTCAATAAAATAATTATGATGGCACCATTAATATATATGTGAAAGATTTAATTTGCTTATGACTTCCAAAGAAGAAACGCATGTTCTTAACAATTAGACCCACTCAAACAGTATTGAAGATAAATGTTCAGCTTTTTAATTAATTTAAAGTAATTAATTATAATTAAGAGTGACTTAATAAATGGATAAATTTAATTAATTAATTTAAAAATATTACTTGGGAACTCTATATTCTTACTAGTCAAATTCAACATCAAAACAAAAGTAAGTGATGATGTCCTTTTTAACCTAAGTGATACAAAACTTTAAAAAGTATTTCAAAATGATCCAATTTGTTCCATCACTTGCAAAAAGTTTAAAGAACAAGGGTTGCATGGCAGCTTAGTCTCGGCAAAGTAAATTTGGAAATAGAATGTACCTAGATGAGATTATTGAACTAGTTAGAGTGTCCCAACAATTGTCAATTTACTATAAAACCATTGTATAATTGCTATAATTATTATTTGTCTTTATTAAAAAAAAATTCAAAATCATTATTAAAAGAGAAATATATATATATATATATATATATATAAGTTGTCTATATCATTTAGTTTTTCATCTTTAACTATATTTTTACTAATTTATTTTCACTTAAAAAGAAATTCAAAATTACTATTAAAAAGAAATTACACATATTTCATCATACATAATTATATGTATATCATTTTGTATTAATCTAGTAGGAGTACACTTTGTATTAATGATAAGAGAAAAGCATAAATGCAATAATAATGAAATAAATGGATAATAATAATGAGAGAACACATGGCATTTTTATTTTTTTTCTTAATTTTTGATATAAAAATTACTAGTTATTTATAACCAAGTTTATTGAAATGCAATAATAAATGGATAGTGGTAATGAGAGAACACATGGCATTTTTACATTTTTTCTTAATTTTTTATATAAAAGTTACTATGTACTTATAACCAAGTTTATTGATTATGTAATTAATTTCAATTATTGAAATAAGTGAAGGCAGCAATAAGATTTGGAATATATCAACCAATAAATGAGAAAAACAAATATTTTTATTATATCAAAAAATATGTATTTGTTTTATTAAGTTAAACATTACACTACATATATAAATTTAAAATACAAGGCAAATTAATGTCAAATCAATAGCAAACTCATTGCTATATTTCCTTGACAGGGACTAATAAGCATAGATTCCACAAAAACATTCATAAAAAAAGTGAAACTAATAAACATAATAGTGAGATTAAACCTTGAAAGCCACCTATTGGTACTCAAAACGTCCCTTTTTTTAACATAAAATATTTCTCCTTTCATTTTAGAAACTCTTTGGATTATTCTGAACTTTGAATTTAGATATTTAAGTAGAAAATTTATTACGCCTAAAGACGTATACCTATTGACCATGGGCACATTTAATAGGTTTTTAGTGCTTAATCATTTTTGTATGGACAAGATTAAATATTGATGGAATATTCTTAGTAGTCCCAATAAATCAATGGTTGTGATTTCAACCACTAACTTCCTCACTATTATAAAGACATCGGTTTACATGTTTATTTTTTTACTTTTACTTAATCATATTTAAAATTTACTATGGTGGCTAACTGATTGTCATATATGAGTGATTAGGGTTTCATTTTCTAGGCCAACCTAAACCTTTGACCTTCACCAGCCACGTTCTAAACACACTGCCTCCTTCCAGCCAACTCCTTCCAACTCCTTTCGTCCACCTCTAAGCCGTTTCTCTTTCCCAAGAGTTCAAGTTTTGCAAGTCGTCCTTTGAACGTTCACCATTAATACATTAATACAATGGGTGTTTCACATATTTATGGTGATTGCCGTCCTTTCGACGTTCACCATTAATACAATGGGTGTTTCACATATTTATGGTGATTTCACTGTGATAATCAAATGGACGATGGAAAAAATAGAATATTCTATTTTTTAAATTCATTTATGAGGAAGTTACGTGGTTTGAAAATGTAGGTTAAAGAGAATTAAAGAAAAAAAAAATCTCTTCACGTCGGTTTATCTTCAAAACACTATGTTTAAAAAAAAAAACAGATTACCTTTCAAAGTTGGTTTATTTTTTAACATAGTGTTGGAAATAAGGAATGGACACACTAAAGAATATTTCAAATAGTTGTGATATGTTTTAAGAGAGTTACCTTGCTGGATTCTCTTATGATATTAATATCAATTTTAGAACTATGGATACATGGAAAGTTTATCTTTTTTGGTTTTCTATAAATGGCAAGAACGAAAAGCTTTATTTTTTGGATTTAAGAATAGAGTTACATATATATCTTTATTTTAGTAATGCATGCATCTATGCATTTTCTTTTAATGTAACTTATTTTATCCTAGTAAATAGAAATATGATTTTGTACATTGGAAAAAATAATAATACAAATTATTTATTTGATATTGATAACTACATTGTTTTTCTTTTTAATTTAAAATGAAGATTTTTTTATTATATATAAATAAAATAGGTTATGTTTACACAACAACTATTACAAAATTCCTCTATCATTATAGAGTTATATACAACTAATATTATATAAAAAAACGACTTATTGGCCTATCGGCCTATCATTCTAGGTATTTTTCCTAGTATATTATCAAATAAATTATTTTAATATGCTTGCAATATGATAGTACATTCATACCGGTTAACATTTGGCATTGTTCTAGTCTTTTGGTTCCTTTGTAGCTTGTTGGTTGACTATATCTTCTATTTCGATGAAGACTTGATGTCCAATTTTTGCATCTACCTCCTCTCTTTGCATGGAGCTTTGTGTACCATTGTTGTTTGAAGCCAACGATAGATTTTCCACATGCTAAGCTATGAAAAGAGCGCTTGTTCTACTACATTCTACCTCGATAGAGTCCAAACGATTGTTGAAGTTGAGAAGGAGACTAGATACATTTCTAAAATGAGAGGTGTTTACCTACTCCAATTTGAGAACTTTTGTGGTGAGAGCTTGAATAATGTTGCTATTCGTTTTCCCAATCTGCTCAAGTCAATGCAAAATACACTTAGTTTCCCTCGCATCTTCACCCGCCATTTCTTCCCTCGTTGTTGTCCCAGATGCAGAGAAGAAATTCACCTCGGAGGTAATTCACCTCCACAACAGCAAACAGAGCCAAATTCCTACCAGGAACAGGCCATCATACTTCCCACACTCCTTCACATACCCTACACAAAGACGCAACAAGATGCCAAATAGAGATGAAGGACCCACATCCCCATGCAACCATTACAACACTCTGAAACCACCGCAAAATTCCTTCCTTGAGCACAAGTAGATCGCAAAGAGTCCTCGTCCACTAGACCATCGAGGCAGAGCCACTCATGCTTACCCAGACTGCGAGACATTGACTTTGACTCCCACCACAAGAAATCCAAAATGCACCCCTTGTATCTTCCCCCACATATTTACCAACCATCGTGACCATGGCTACGAGTAAATGTCGACAAGCTTGCATGTGCATGTCGACCCTCCACACTCTTAAATCTATACGCACATGTATGCTCTACCATGCCAAATTTACAATGGTTGCACCCCTATCCATGTTGAAATGACCAATCATTAATTAATTAAGGGAGGGGGAGAGTGGAAGGATCCCCATTTTTCACCAATTTCCCTTGTTGACAGTTGCATTGATGTTGTGATATTAACCCAAGCATAAGCTTCCCCATTAAAGGTCCTCTGAATTTGGTAAATGGAGATGCGATCAAATTTCTAAGAAAGATATCTGATTTGAGTCACCAAAATTTTTAATTGATGCCCCCCTAGATTTGAGTTGAATTTTATAGCTTGAATGATGAGCAGAGAATCTTTGTAAACCATAAGAGTTTTAATTCCTCACATTTTGGCTAAGTGTAGTGTGCACCAGAAAGAATAAGCCTCTGCTAGATTGTTAGACCCATGCCCAAGTCCTCAAGCATAATGATCCATAGCATTCCCCCTAGGATAAAAAAGACTCTCACTCACTCTTATCTCCCCTAAATGATAACAACAACTTTATTGCCCATTGAGATCAACATTTGTCTATCGAATCTTAACGAGGAAAAGTTAATTATTTTGTTTTATTATGGTGCTTCTAAGGAATAACTTATTAAATTATATGTAGTTAATGAAGAATAATTCTCCATATCTGTTATGTTAATTTTTATTCTTATTTCTTTTTAACTAAAACTAGGAAACTTATATTATAAAAGTTGCACCTCATGGCTAAGAAATAAAAGTACAAAAGAGATCATTCTGAGTTTCAAGCATGAGTGATATCTTTCCAAAATTTCAAAAGAAAATTCATAGAAGTTTACAAATATTACATCCCTATAATTCTCACTAAACCACTTAAAGAAAATGCGTAATATTCTAATTGATTTGGTAAACATTTGAAATTATCAAAAAACATAGTGGTTTATAACTTCTTTTTGCTCATGGTTGGATGAAAGAGAATTACAATTTTCAAGGTCCATGTTCTCTAGCATCTAGTGCACTATGTCTTTTTTTCCTTTGGCTCTAGCTGGACAAAAATTGTAGACATTTTATTATTAGAGGCTACTAATTGTGAGTCTTTACTCAAGTTTATCACCATATTCCTTAGGATGTTGCAATCAACCTCCAATATCAAATTTATATTTGTGCTAGACAAGAGTGTTCATGATAATTGCAATTTGGGAAGTGCAATAATGTTCATTCTCATGTACCTTGGAGGTTACTGAGAATATTGAGGTTATGTTGCCTTGGATTGACTCCTCATAATTTATCGAAATCCTTTTGAATTCATGTGATTCTCTATAATCCATGTTGACTATGCACCAAAGAAGGAACCAAAACCGATATGAAGTTTCCCAAGGTGTTGTCTAGAGCACATAGGAAAGAATTTGTCCTTGTTTCCATAATCAATGGAATACCCTTGTTTCCACTAAAACCAGAGAAAGGAACTAAACCAAATCTTTCCAAGATCAAGAAATAGGGGAATTAAAGGTCTAGGACTCGAAATAGATGAAAAAAGGCTGCCCAAAAATGGAAACCCAAATCACACAGGAAAACCCAAAAAATAAGCAAGCCAAATCCACCCAATTTTTGCATGAAATCAAAAACTCGAGGGAATATCATAGAAAACAAAGATAATGGAACCAAATACCTAATATAAACCACACATAGATAGAAATTATGCACCAAACATGAATGTCAGATAATGTCTTTCTAACACCTTACAACACACTCAAACAAGTCGAATTTCCACACGACTAACCAAAGACTTAGTGGAGATCTTACCAAAGTTGCATCGATCATCCGCATGTCCTTATCCCCACAAGTGCATCCCTTTCACCAATTCATGATCCCATAATGATAGAGAATTCCTTCAAAAGAGGGTTCAAAATATTGATTAAACTTAACTTCTAGCATGTGAGAGGAGGAAATGCTCATCCTTTTGAATATGGGCTCCTTACATGATGTAACACCCCAGTTTTGATCCCCGAATTAGAAATGTATTATTTTTATATGATGAATGGTTGAGGGTCAAAAATATAATATGTAAACAATGTGCATCAAAAGTAATAAAAATAGAATACATCACCAGTTGTAGATGGATCAGGACGAAATCATGGGGGATATTGTAACATCCCCGCTATAATCCTCAGTTTAATTAATGCATAATGTATATATAATATGTGGTTGTGGCCAAACGATGTAATATGTGAATTGTATTATTTGAATTTAATAAATAAATTGTGACTTAAGTTGTTGTGGGACATGGACAGAGATTGGAGGTTGAGTAATCCACAAGAGAGGGGAGGGTCTAAGAGAATGTCTAAGAGATGGGGTTCAAGGGGGGAATTACCCATGTACATTAATTCAAATCCACTTCCTAAAATAATTAATGGTGTATGAACCTTCTAATTTATAATTGAGTGTTCCCAAAGCCATTCATTAAACACATGTAAGAAGGTTGTTGTGAAAAGTCACATCCCATATTTATTGGGAGCATGGGGATAAAGTACAATCAGTTTGGGGAAGAGTGTAAGTCAAGCAAGAAAGAAAAGAGAGGAAATGTGTATGGGAAGAGGGAGAAGAATTAGACGGTCACGTTTTTTCATGGGAAGCAAATTTTACATGCATATTTTGGGACAGCAAGGGAGAGCAGAGTGTTGGAACTTGGAGGCAAAAATGGTGTACATGTTAGTAGTTCTTTGGACCTATTGAAGACTGAAGAAATAAGTTTCTAGGATTGCAAAAGAAACAGGTTGTCATTCTTAAAGACTGAACTCTTGTGTGCGATTTGCACTAGAGAAGCAAGCTTCTTGTTGTTTTGTTTCCTGGTAGTTTTCCTAGCAATGAGTTCCCTTGAGTTTCCCAGTAGTGAGATTCATGGTTACCTATGGTAGAGAGAACCTGATAAATGAATGGGACACCCGATGGAATTATAGAGGTGAAGGGGTACATTCCTTGGGTTGGGCAGGTCGAGATGAAGAGAACTAGAGGGAATTTGGGTTAGTTGTAGGAGAATAACAGTGGGTTGTCAGATTATCTAAACTACAAGTGGTCGATGAGAGACACCCTCTTTTGTGGATTCCTAGCCCCAAATCAAGGGTGAATTGTTGTTGATATATGGAACAAAAAGTCTATGGTTGGGTGGAATGTCCATCCCAAGCAGCTAGTTGCACAACTATTATGAAAAGATAAGTGTTTTATTTGTTTTTCGAGTTACTATGAGTTTAATTTGTTGTGCAATAGCTCTGTGAATGAGACTGATTTATATGTTGTTGTAATAAGTTATGAGTGCATTCATGTTTTATTTCAACATGTTGTAGGTTCATTTAGATAATGGTTAAATTTGTATGATTAAGTAGTCGGTAAGCTACATGAATTTATTTAGCAAAAACTTTTTTATTTTTTTTATTTTTATGTGTATTTCGCTAGTAATGTTCCTCGGTTAAGTTGGGGGAATGTTGCATAATGGTATCAAAGCTAAAGGTTCAACATTGATCTTGTATGGGCCCAAACCCATGCAAATTTGGTAGAAATTCATTGTTGTTGAGTTTCACCTGTGACGGATTTGGGGGAAAATGGTAAAACCATAGTGAAATCCCCAGATTTTTGAGAGAATTCAGGTCAAAATTTCCCTCACAATCATCTAAGAAGTGAACAAGGGAGTCAATCTGCAGGTTTCGTAGTTAAAATTGACATGGAAGGTCCAAATTTATATTTTAATGGTGGTTGAAGAAGTTGAGTAATTTTGATGGATCGACAGCCGAGATCACATTTGATTTTGAGATCAATGACCCAGATTCATCCTAGATTGATAAAAAAAAACCTTGTTTTTTCGAAGTTGGAAAAAATTGAGCAGATCGATGGTTGATATCCATTTTCGGAGTTGGAAAAAAGGAGCAATTCAATGGTTGAGATTCATTTTCGGAGTTGGAAGATTGGAGCAAATCGTTCGTCAAGATCCATTTTCATAGTTTGGTAAGATGGAGAAGATTAATGCTCAAGATCGATTTTCAAAGTTAGAAGAATCAAACAGATCGATGGTCAATACTCATCGACATAATTGGGTGAATTATGGTGAATCAATGATCAAGATCATTTTGACTGTGAGATCGACGACCCTAATTCATCCTAGATTGGTCGAAAATTTCTAAGTATTGGAATTCAGAAAAGTTCATGAGTAAATTTAGCTCACCAAAGGAAATATTCCATCGTCGATGCTTGGGTCGACGAAACAGGTGAATTGTTTCCATCCAACCAAGATAAATTTTCGATTGTCAATGGTCGGGTCGACCAAATCAGTGAAGTGTTTAGTTCACCCATGAGAAATCGTCAATCGTCAATGGTGGGGTCAGAAAAATCGGCAGTGTTTCGTTCATCCAAAAAACATTGTTGATTACCGATGAAGGGAGAGAGGGGGATGAGGTGTCATGATACATCATCATCCATGTGTCATGCCATGTCATCTCCCATGTGTCGTGCCACGTCAACTATGTTTCCACATCATCATTCATGTGTCATGCCATGTCAGAATCCACATGTCATGTCACATCATCATCCACGTGTTGTGCCACATCAACTAGATTTCCACATCAACATCCATGTTTCATGCCACATCAACATCCACATGTCATGCCACATCAGCATCCATGTTAGCCAAGTTGCCACGTCAGCCAAGAAATCACCAATCGTCAGTGGTCGGGTTGGAGAAATCGACAAAGTGTTTAGTTCACCCAATAGAAATTGTCGATCACCAATGGTTGGGTTAGTGAAATCGGTGAAGTGTTACGGTCACCCTAGAGAAATCGTCAATCATCGATGGAGTTTCGAATGTGGGGAATGGACAGTCCAGATTACTCTCGAGTTGGTGATCAATGGTGGAGATTCGTCTGTGAGCTTGGGAAAGGTTTAGAGGATCGACAGTTGGGATTAGTCTTGATTTTAAGATCAACGAATCAGATTAAATTTTTTGTCACAACAGTAAAACAATCAATTTTCTATGAAAATTTTCATATTTTTGAAGGTCATCAACTTGCAGGGGCATTTTGAGGCCCTAAACAACATTTTTAGGTAGTTGAAATCGAGAGACTTGTAAGAACTATGTGTACCTTTGATACTCAAATTATTTGCTTCTTGAAATGAAATAACTCAGAAATATCTTTCCAACGAGCTATTATGAACGCAAAACAGAGCTAGTATGAGGAAATTACAATTGAAACAGTACAAGGTATATTTTTGGCACCAGTTTACTTCCAGAGGGAACAACTTCATGCTTCGAAGTCGGTTTGGGATGTAGGAGCAGTTTATGGAAAGCTCATGAACCACAAAATAAATTTATGGAACCATATTTGGATTCTAAATACCTGAAACTATACACGATGAGAGAGAAGACACATGTAGCAATAAGGGGTAAAAATGAGAAAAAATTTAAACTTTTGCAGACCATAGCTATCAGCTCGGAGATCGAATTTAGGAAAATGAGAAATCAATGGAAATATCTTGAGGAGGAGAAGCAATCTATCAACCTGGAATTTTGAATTGAGAATTATAGTTTCTCAAAACTTGCAGCATTAAAAACAGAGCAATTAGTGGAAATTGCAACTTGAGAAGTTGTAACTTTTCACTCGGAACTCAAAATGAAGCATGAGTGCAAGCATTGGAGAGTTGTTTCGGAGAGGGCTGAATCTATATAATCATAATTAAATTTCAATTCATCCATACTCCTCTAAATGCAGTTGAAAGGATGACTTGTAATCTAATTTGTAAATTATTTATATTATGCATAACTCTGACAACAGTTATTCATCGCACATTTCTTGCATAACTAGAGGTATAGGAGGGCAGATTTGGTTCTCATATGATAACAAGAGATATGGAATATGCCCAATGATATTACATCCATGAGGAGGATATCAAAGGTCTACATGTTAGCATGGAAAATTCTGAGACAAAGTCAAATGGAAGAATAAGCAGAGAGGATCATGTGGAACTTGCTAACACTATGAGAAGACGACATAGAGAAGTGCAGAGATATAGGGTAGTTAATGAGAAGATTATGAAAGCTCGAGAGGATATACTTCAGATTCTGAGTATGTTGTAGAAGCAAGACAATAAATAATTTGGCACAAAACAAGCAGCTAGTGTTAAACAAGTGGCATCATCCAGATCCCATAGCAGAAGAGATGATCATGGGAATGACAAACAATCAAGAAGTATGAGTAGACACCATCATTCCCCCAAAAAATCCACTAGGATAGCTCATGCAAGTTCAGGGATAGGTAGCAGCCCAAGTGTGTCTCCTGTCAAGAGGTAGAGGAGAAGACATGATTCAGACATTTTACAAGGTGAACTTAGGAAAATCAAGCCACCAACTTTTAATGGAGAGCATAGAAAGAGATAAGAGTGTGAAGGATGGTTGTTGGAAATGAAAAAATATTTCCATCTGCATAATTTACCCCTCCAGGGTAGAAACAAGAATTGAAACCTACCACTTGCAAGGAAAGGAAACCACGTGGTGGGATCAACTTTTAAGCAAGCCAAATACCTTAATGAGAAGAAGGTCTCATGGAGACCATTCAAATGATATTTCCAAGAGAAATATTTGTCAAAGCATTACTACGAAAAGAAGATGAAAGAGTTATTTGAACTCAAGATGGGAAGCATGACAATGGATGAATATAAGAAAAGATTCTTTGAATTGTTGAAGTATGTGGGTTTCATAAAAGATGAGAAGGTCAAAATCCAAAGATTTATCAGTGGGTTACCCTCCTTATACAGTGACAAGATATGATAACCCCAAGACTTTGGAGGACACCATAAGGAGAGAAAAACATCTTTATTAGCATAGCAGAGGAAGATCGGTCTTCCTAAAATCTTGGAATGAAACAAAGTTACCAACTTAATGAGAACTCTCCAGAGTTCTCATTTTTTTAGAGTTTGAATTTAGTGGTTATTTTTACCCCCAAATTGAAAAGTGGTACTACTGGTAGCACCCTTTTTGTGGGGGTGGTTAAAATTCTGACTTGTCTGAAATAGCAGCCTTGACAATCGATACCATTGCGGACAAAAACCTTAATATTGACCCTTAAATCAAAAAGTGATGTTACTGATAGCATTGGTCATTTTTTGTAGCTTAAATCACGACTTAATTCAACTCATGGCCTAGACAACTTCTACAATCGCAAATAAAAAAACTCAAAAACAACTCCTAAATCGTTACTTCAAAAAAAAAAAAATTAAATAAAATGGAAAAGAAAAAGACTACGCAAGCATGTTCTTTCAAAAAAAAAATTATAAAAAAAGTTCATAACCCAATTTTTTAAAATTTGGTTTTTTTAGTTTAAAACAAAACATTACCATAAACAGAAATTCAATTTTTTTAACCCCAAAAAAACAAAATTTTAAAGAATTTTTTTTTAAGAAATTCGAAAAAAAAACACCCAAAATAAACCAAAAAAAAAAAAGAAAACAATTGAAAAAATTATGTTGCACGAGTTTCTGAAACATGGGAATGTTGGGGCCCCCGGGGGGCGGCTCAATTGGCAAGTGTCGTGAATATGAAGTTCCATGTGGTTTCAAGTTCAAATCCCCTCGGCGTATCATGTGTGTCGCGTAAGGGGCATCGTGGGCACACCTGGAGGTTATAGTGGTAGCAGTGGGATAACACCACCACGTGTAACGCGAGTAGGTGCCCAACTAGTTGTTGATTCCGCCAGACATAAAATAAATAAATTAAAAAAATTAAAATTAAAAAAAAAAAAAAAAAAACACGTGAACGTTGGGAATGTGGATACGAGTGTCCAGAAAGAGCAGAAGTTTCCCTCAAATTTACAGGAAACGTGAATTTGGGAGCAACAATAATATATATTAAAAAATATAAAAAATATTTTAGATTACAATGATACTTTAGATTGCAATATCTAGAGATATTGATAGATTTTAAATCTTATTTCAATAAAATTGAAGGCCAATGGAGGACATTGTTTCTCCTATTGCAACAACAACAACATTAAAATTACTAATTTAATTTGTGCTAATAATTATATGAATATATTTAACACAATATTGAAACTTTAATATCCATAAATATTCCATTAGAAAATGAGAAACAAAATTGAAAATACATATATACAATTTTAATATCTTTTTAAAATTAAACTTTACATATATAAACTTCAAACATCTTTATAAATTTGAAGCATTATTATTTTTTTATTGGAAAATGAAAAATAGTACTACTCTTCTAATATGAAAATACAATAAAAATGAATGATATGGTTGGTTGATATCAACTACGAATGCTTGTCATGGATAGGGTATTGATTTATTCGATTTTCATGTTTAGTTTTGGGTTGGAAGGAAAACATACATGCATTGAAAGTTTTTCATATCCACAACTATAATAATAATAATAATAATCAATTTTTAAGGTCACGGCCAAGCCAGACACCAAATTGGTGTATGAGACCCCTTGTTTATGGGACAAGGGATCCCCTCCACCTAGATTTGACTAGTAAAGTCTATGGAGGTATACATACCCCCCTCTGGATTTGAACTTGTGACCTCTTAGGAGCAAACACGTGTTCTTAACCATTAGGCCCACTATAAAGTGAGTATTATTAAGTTTTTTTACTTAACTAATTTTTGAAATAATATTTAAGTGTATTTTAGTCTTAGTTTTATATTGATATTTTGAATAAATACAATGAAAATATTTGTAATTAATTATGTATTTGTAATAATGAAATAAAAATATTTACATTTTAATTTAATTTAATTCTAATTTAAAGCTCTTATTTTAGGTAACTAGTTCCCAAGCTCCCATTTCCATGATGTTGAAGCTCACAAAAAGCTCCCAAGTTCCCAAAACAGTTCTCAACCAATTGGGGATGTTCCCTACTAGTTCCCAAGCTCCCGAAAATTCAAGAACGAGTTTCAAAGATGTTGAAAATGTCGGGAGCAGTTCCCGTGCAACTATGAAAAAATACTAAAATACAAGTTAAAAAATAAAGTTAAACTTAAAAACTAAATTAAAACTAAAAAATAAAAATGAAAATAATGAAAATAAATATTTAAAAAACAAAAATTAAGAAAAAAACAAAAAATAAATTAAAAACACAATGTAATGAAAAAGAAATTAAAAATATTTCAAAAAAAATTAAAACTAATTGTAAAAACATAAAGAAATTCAAAAAAAAATGAAAAACAATTGTAAGACAAACGAATTAAAAAGATTAATTAAAAATAACACAAAAAATGGGGCATGCGGTGCAGTGGGCGATGTCGAGCATCACCCCTTGTACTGCATGCCCCATTCCCACCCCTGTCCACTCACCCATCGGCCCAGCTCGACCTCCCCTCCTCCCCCCACGACTCGACTTGTCCCATCCCTGCCTCGTGTTCCACCCATGCAACCCTCCCCCTAAACTACCCCACCCTTTCATCACACTATCGATATCACTCAACAAGCCATAGTTATATAAACTCTGACATTGTTGAAATATTTTTCTTACAAAGGAGTAAGCATAAGAAATCTTGGTTAGTTGAATTAGCCACAGGGGTTAAGAGGAAAATCAATGAGTCAGTTAAGGATTGTCCAATAGACATGAATGGACTCAACAGAAAGGTGGATGGAAACATCATACCATTATCATGTTCATATGATTTTCTGATTGGCATGGATTGGTTGGAAAAACACCGTGTTGTCCTGGACTGTTACAACAAGACAATCACTTGTCTTGATGAGGAAGGGCAGTAAGGAAAAGTTCAAGGCATTCCAAGAGTTGTAGATGTTAGATAAATTTCATCCATGTAGTTAAAGAAGAGTTGTAGGAAGGGACATCAAATTTTTGCAACCCATATGGAAGAGGCAGCCAAAGATAAAATTCCAAGTATTGACGACTGTCCAATCTTGAAGGATTTTGAAGATATTTTTTGGAAAATCCCAAAACTGCCACCAAAGAGAGATATTGATTTCTCTATTGATTTGGTGTCAGGAACTTACCCAGTGTTCAAATAGCCTTATATAATGGGCACACTAGATTTAAAGGAGTTGCAAATGCATCTTGAATAATTGTTAAAAAAGGGCTATATACGCCCAATTGTGTCACCTTGGGGTGCTCCAGTTCTTTTTGTGAAGAAGAAAGATGGAACCCTAAGGTTTTGTATTGATTTCAGATAGTTGAATAAGGTCACCATAAAGAACAAGTATCCCTTGCCAAGGGTCGATGATCTATTTGTTCAATTGAAAGATAAAAGAATATTTTCCAAGATTGACTTGAGATCAGGTTATCATCAAGTGAGGATAAAGGAAGAAGATATAAATAAGACATCATTCAAGACAATATACGAGCATTATGAATTTACGATAGTGCCATTTGGGCTATCAAATGCCCCAGTTGTTTTCATGTTCCTTATGAATGGAGTGTTCAAGGAATACCTGGACAAGTTTGTAATTATGTTCCTAGATAGCATACTCATCTGCTCAAAAACAGAAGAAGAACATGAGAAACATTTAAGAATGGTGCTACAAGTTTTAAGAGAGCACAAGTTGTATGCCAAGATAAGTTCATCTTTTATCAAAATAATATTCACTACTTGGGGCATATTATTTCAGTATACAGGGTAGCAATTGATCCCAAGAAGATAGAGGCCATTAGAAGGTGGCCAGCACCAAGAAACGTTATAGAGGGTCATATCATTCATGGGTCTTGCAGGGTATTACCAAATATTTATAAAAGTTTTTTCAAATATTGCAAGCCCCATTACTTCTTTTCAAAAGAAGGGAGTGAGAATGTGAAGAAAGATTCCAGCAGCTAAAAGACATTTTGACTAGTGTGCCCATATTTAAGATTGTAGACCTTGATGAAGACTTTGTTGTGTGCACAGATGTGTGTAATGAAGGGATCATTGGATTCCTCACACAAAAGGATCATGTGGTATGCTATGAGTCCCGAAAATTAAAAGAGCATGAGAGGAATTATTTTACCCATGATCTAGAATTAGCAGCCATTATTCATGCACTAAAAACGTAGAGACATTACCTCATGGGGATGGAATATGAGCTAAGAACAAACCATTGTGATCTGAAACATTTGTTTGGACAACCAACACTAAATGCCAGACAAAATAGATGGCTCGAATTTCTTAGTGAATGTAACTTTGAAATTAAGAACATCAAAGGAAAGGAGAATCAAGTAGTTGATGCACTCAGCAAGAGAGCGCATGAGATGCATATTGCAACCATCATCATGTATAATACTGATCTGAAAGATAAAATTATTGAAGCAAAAAACTAAGATCAACATTATTTGAAAATAAAAGAAACATTACAACAAAAATTTAAATATTATGAGTTGCAAGAGGATGGAATCCTCATGTACATAGGCAAGGTATATGTGTCAAATTACAGAGAGATAAAAAGTATAGTTCTGAGAGAAATGCACAATGTGCCATATGCTAGACACCCTGGATATCAAAAATCCATTGCAAATGTAAGGAGCCAATACTTTTCGCTCGGAATGAAGAAAGAAGTGGTTGAATACATAGCTAGGTTCCTAGAATTACAGAAGGTAAATAATTAGCATAGACATACAGCTAGGATATTACAACCATTTCCCATTCTGAAATGGAAGTGGGAAGTAGTTATAGTTGATTTTATTACAAAGATGCCCAGAACAGTGAAGCAGCATGATTCCATCATGGCAGTGGTGGATAAATTAACTAAGGATACACATGTTATTCCAGTGAAGACTACTCATAAGGCTACCAATATTGCATAGATATACATGAAAGAAGTTCTTAGGATATGTGGATTTCCCAAGGCAATAGTTTCAGACAGAGATCCCAAATTCACATCCATTTCTGGAAAGGTTTGTTTAAAGGATTTGGGACAAATTTAAATTTCAGTACAACATACCACCTAGAATCAGATGGGAAAACGGAGATGGCCAAAAAAATAATTGAAGACATGCTCAGAATGTATGTGATGGACCATCCATCCAAGTGGGAAGACTACATCCACTTAGTATATTTCTCTTACAATAATGGGTATCAAGCCTCATTAAAAACAATCATGTTCTAAGCCTTATATGGCATGCAGTGTAACCTACCAATGAGTTGGGATAATCCAACAGACATAGTTGTTATTGGGCCATATTTGTTAAAAGAAATGGAAGAGAAGATGATAAGGATTAGGAAAAATTTAAAGGTTGTCCAGGACAGAAAGAATAATTATGCAGAAAAGAATGGAGTTTTCAGAGATTTTAAAGTGGGTGAACATGTATTTTTGAAAGTGAAAGCGAAGAGAAGTTCGCTAAGATTAGGAAGTTGTCCAAAGTTGGCTACAAGATATTGTGGGCCTTTTGAAATATTAGAGAAGATAGACCCAATTGCATACATGCTATCATTTCATGCATTCATGAGAGTGGATAATGTATTTGATGTGTCCTTATTAAATAAATGTGTGTCTGACCCTAACCACATAATTGATTAGATTGTAATCCAGGTGGAACACGAAGGAGACTTCTGAGTGGAACCAATGCACATCATGGACCAGAAGTTCAAAGTGCTCAAGAAAAAATTTATAGGCCTAGTAAAGTCCAATGGACCTACTACATTCTTGAAGTTGCTACATGGGAGCACAAAGAAACTATGTGGGAGGAATACCCACAATTTTTTGTCAATTTTGAAGAAAATATAATATAATACTACAAAACTCCATTTTGGGCAGCTAAAGTTTGGGAACCTCATCTCAGAGTTTTCCTAGCCAACCTATGTTGGGAGCCCTGATAAAAGAATGGTACAACCTGATGGACTGAGAACAGTGAAGAGGGTACATTCCTTGGCTCAATAGGTTGAGAGGAATATGAGAATATGGTTGGAACTACTGTTGGAGTTGTGAAATTGCAGAATTTTATTTTTCTAAGTATTATGATGTAAATTTTGTACATGTATATTAGCATAATTTTGTGCACCTAGGACAGTGCACAATTGTAGAGGAGGGGGAATGTAACATCCTCGCTATAAACCCCAATGTAATTAATGCATAATGTAGATAAAATATATGGTTGTGGCCCAACAATGCAATATGTGAATTGTATTATATGAATTTAATAAATAAAATGCAATGCCAGTTGTTTTGGGACATCGAAAAAGATTAGGGGTTGAGTGATCCACAAGAGAGGGGAGGGTCTAAGAGAATGTCTATGTGTAACATGAAATTTGTTCGTCACTAAGAAATGAATATTTCTGAATATTAATATTTGATTGATTGTGATAAGATGATGATTACACTACCCTCGTGACGGTTGCTATAGAGCATTGACTGGTCATGAGGTGAGGAGGTATGTGCCTCTTGATGAACAGGTATGTGCCTCTTGATTTAATTAACTGATATTAATTATTATTATAATTATTGTATTTATTATTATCATTTTATGTTTGTAACAATGCCACCCTCTTAATATTTTTATTTTTCCTCAAAGCAAGGGTAGTGTTGGGTATTGTCGGAGAATTGTTCAGTCTCCCATGATGAATCTTCTTCTGGAAGGTTTTTCCATTTGATAAGGTATTCCCTTATGGTTCTGGAACTTAACACCTTTTCCTTCGTGGCAAGAATACCTTTTGCTTCTAAAATAATTTTTCCTTCGTCATCGAATTTAGGGATTTATGTTTGTACTGTTTGAGCTTGCCCAAGCATTTTTTTGAGACATTAAATGTGGAAGACATTGTGGATGCGAAAATTTTCTGGCAACTCCATTCTATAAGCTACTTGGCTAAAAAAAAAATTAATTTGAAAGGGTCCGTAGAATTTTGGGGCCAATTTGTTCTTCCCTTATTGCTTAAGGGATAATTGTTTGTAAGGTTGGAGTCGTACAAACACCCAATCACCTTCTTCTAATTCTCTTTTTGACCTATGTTGGTCTTCTAGTTGTTTCATTCGATTATGATTTGTTGCTAGGTTCTCTTTTAATATTTGTATGATTTTTTGTTCTTCCTCTAGCTTATTTCTTATTGCTTGGACCTTAGTATTTATTAGTGCAAACTCCTTCCATTTAGGTGGTTCGTAACCATATAAGGCTTGGAAAAGAGTCATCTTAGTGGATGTGTGATATGTAGAGTTATACCACCATTCGGATAAGTGTAACCATTGAGACCATTTATTTTGTTTATATGTCACAAATCACCGTAGGTACGTTTCTAATCATTTATTTATGATTATCTTTTTCCATTTGTTTGTGGATGATAGGCGGAGCTCATATTAAGAGATATTCCTGTATTTTTGCAAAATTCTTTCCAGAATTTTCCTTTAAATTTTGCATCCCTATCGTTGATAATTACCTTCGGAAACCCATGTTTTGTTTTGTTGAGTTGGTTTTTCTTACTTCCATGAAATGTTCATATTTGGTTAATCTGCCAACCACCACAAAAATGTCATCCTTCCCCTCAGACATGGGTAGCCCTTCAATGAAATCCATTGAAATTTCTTCCCATTTTTGTTTAGTAATATGTAGGGGATGAAGTAATCCTGCTGGAGTCATAAAGTTTTCATTTTTATTCCTTTGACAAATTTCACATTCAGCAGAAAATCTTTGAATCTCCTTATTCATTCCTTTCCAATGGAATGATTTCCATGCATCATAGTAGGTTTTGAAAAAACCCACATGTCCTGATGCTGGGGAGATGTGTGACTCCCTTAAAACTTTCATTTTATATTTTGAGGATGGAATTAGGTAGATTTTGTTCTTGTACCATAAAATGTCATTTTTCCATTCAAATTTGGGGTTTTAATCTAAATTGTTGATTATGGAATTAGATTCAGGATCTTTGGCATACTCAACTCAAATCTCATCCAAGCAATATGGAATGACTATTGTTGTTGCATATGCATTTACTTCTTCATGTTTTCGTGATAGTGCATCAGCAGCTACGTTGTCTTTCCCTGTTTTGTGTATTATTTCCATATCAAAGGTGGAAAGTTTCTCCATCCACTTTTGTTGTTCTGTGGACAATGTTTTTTGTCTTAGTAAGTATTGGACACTGTTGTGATCAATACATATTGAAAATTTTATTCCTAAGAGATGTTGTCACCATTTAGCTAATGCTTGCATAATATCTAACATTTCCTTATTATAGGTAGATTTTAACTCTTCCTTTTTGTTGAGCTTTCAACTTTCAAATGCTATTGGGTGGCCATCTTGCATTAATATTGCACTATTCCAATTCTTGATGCATCACATTCTACTACAAAAGGTTTTGAAAAATCTGGTGTTGCTAATACAAGTGTAGACGACATAAGCCTTTTTAATGTTTCAAAACATTCTTGTGCACTGTTGTCCCATTTGAAGGAATTTTTCTTTAATAGGTTTGACAAGGGTGTTGTTAAATGAGTGTAGTTCTTGACAACTCTTAGATAATAACATGTTAATCCAAGTAATCCCCTTAGTTTCGATATGTTCTTTGGTTTGGGCCATTCTTTGATTTCCTTGATTTTTTCAGGGTCCACCTTGACTCCTTCTCGAGATATGACATGACCAAGGTATTCTACTTCTTCTTTTCCAAAGGAACATTTTGATAATTTGGCATAGCACTAATTTTTCTCTAAGAGAGAAAGTACCTATTCTAACTGCTTCATATGCTCCTTCCAAGTTTTACTGTAAATAAGAATATCATCAAAGAAGACCAATATGAAATTCCTTATGTAGGGGTGAAAAATTTGATTCATAGTTGCTTGGAAGGTATTTGGTGCATTAGTTAGACTGAACGTCATGAATTTAAAATTCATAATGGCCTTCATGTGTTTGAAAAGCATTTTTTTGTACATCTTCTAATCTTACTTGAATCTATTAGTACCCCGATCTTAAATCCATTTTTGAGAAGTATTTATCTCCATGGAGTTAGTCTAGTAACTCATCTATGAAAGGTATAGGAAATTTATTTTTTATAGTTATTTTATTTAACTCTCAATAGTCTATACATAGTCTGAAAGATCCATCCTTTTTTCAAACCAATACTACTAAGATTGCATATGGGCTCTTGCTTGTCATAATAACCCCACATTTCAATAGGTATTGAATTAGCCTTTCTATTTTCATCTTATGGTGGTGAAGATATCGATAAGGTCTAATATTAACTAGTGTTGAATCTGGCTTAACCTCGATTATATGTTCTATATTTCTATTAGGTAGCAGCTTCATAGGTAAGTCTTGGAATACCTTGTCATATTTTTGGATTAATGTTTGAATCTCTGGATATTGAGACTTGACTATTTATGTTGTTAATATCTCCATCTGATGACAATGTGCCACGTAAGTTGGTGCTCCTTTTCAAATTAGTTTCTCCATTTGTTGTGAGGATATAATTTGGGTGGCAGGCGGATAGAATCTGAATAATTTGTATTGTCTTCCTTCCCATTTGAATTTTATAAATTGTTTTTGGTGATTTGCATAATAGGTCCCTAGCATTTGTAACCATTGAATTCCCAAGATGACGTCTACTCCTCCCAAGGGTACAGTGTAGAATACACATTCTAATTTTTAATCTGCTACTTGAAGCTTGATCTTGTGGCATTTTCCTACACCATCAATTTTTTTCCATCTGCCACCATTACTCTTATATCTGTGACTGGATATACGAATAGGTTTAGATTCTTTGCAACATTTTCATCTATGAAATTAGGGGTGCTCCCTGTATCAACTAGAATGGTGACATTTTCTTTTTTTATGTGCGCTTTTAGTTTTAAAGTTTGTGGTTGTGTTATTCCTGTTATTGCAGCCAAGGATATCTTGGGTATGGCCTCATCGGTTTCTATATTGGGGGCCTCACCTTCCTCTTCACTTTCTCTATCTAAATCACTGTCAGATGTGCTTGGTTCTTTCTCTGCTTTACAAGAATATAATTTTTTATTGTTTCATTTGTGCCCAGGCAACCATTTTTCTCCACAATATCGGCATTTTCTTTTCCATTTTTTATTTGAGTCTTGATGACTGGCTTGTGGTAAATATTTGTTAGGTTTTTCTGTATCGTATTTCTTCGTTCTATCGTATGGATATTTATTTAACCCTTCCGGAATTCTGAATGGTGGTTTGTTGAACTTGTTTGTTTTTTTCTATTAGCCTTGTTGTGTGTCTTGCATCCTCAATTGTTTTAGGATTTCATAGTTTGATTTCACTATGAATGTAATCTTTTAGGCCACATATGTACATTTTGATGAGTTTCTCGTCCGTGAATCTGCATTGTCTTGTTTCTAGAACCTCCCATTCGTGTGTATAATCATTTACATTTCCCTTATGTTTGAGATGTACAAACTTGTTATACAGGTCATCATCCTCTTCATCATGAAATATCTTAAGTAGGGTTGTTGTAAAATTCTTCCAGTGGAAGGAACGGGCATCACATTTCCTGGACTACCAAAGGTACCAATCATAAGCTTCTCCTTTTAGACTGTCAGAGGTTGTCATTACCTTCTCTTGTTCACCTAGCGGAGGGTTTGATTCAAAAATTCCATCCATTTTTGTTTATCCAAGTAACAGCTCCTCTATGGTCCTTGTCGTCGTACTTTGGTAACTCCTTTTTAAATTTTTGGTAATCTCTATCATGGAATCCTGGTGTGTGTATATTTATCAAAAAAAAATCCTCTGGAATTTCCTGGTTCCCTTGATTTTCTGAATTTATTTCTGGTATTTTGGGATTTAGTGGTGGTCTTCGATAAGCTAAGGGCTCTGCGAATAAGGCCTCGACATGTTCCGTTAATTGTTCATTTTTTTCTCTATGTTCATCAAGTCTTCTTTTTGTTTCATTTTTATCATTTTCAGAGAGCGCCAATAATCTTTCACTGATTCGGATTATTTTTGGCATGAAATGAAAATGGAGATATAATAAAGAAATGCACAAAGATATCGCAAATATTCAATAATATAACAGAAATGTGTCAGAGATGCAACCATAAACATAGATATACAGTAATACATGATTTCTATTAATGAAAGAAATGTACAGAGACTATAAAAATACAGAGTGTAAGACTCGTTAGAATGGTGGCAGTTTATCTCTTAGAAGAGATGTGACCACTATTCCCATTCGCCAAAAGATGATTACAATGAAGCTCTGAAGGAATTTTTACAATAAAAAGGAATTCCAAAAACCCTATACATCCAAAAACCTAACCCTAGGAGATGAAGCACCAAAAGTCATGTGGGCCCCGTTTGGGTAAGTTAGTACATCAACTTCCCAAGGTCATAACTTTCGCATACGATCTTCATTTTAGGCGTATGATAGCCCATTAGAAAGGTATCATCAAGGAGATTAATTTTGGGGGATCATTCATTCCTTCGGCTATAATTGAGAATATTGATCTCGAAAAACCTTCATTTAGGCCCTCAAAATGGCGCCAGAAGTTAAAAACTGCTAAAAATAGTAAATTGCCAAAATTGACAGAAAATTGTTTTGAGCCAATCGGAAAAGGTGGGTGGCCAATGATATCCACCTAGATCAATCCTCCCTCCTTAGGAAGCAATGGTCTCCATTGCATTGAGTTCCCGAGGGAGAGGGAAAAGCGTTTGTTGAATCTGCATTTTGGTGAGTTGCTTGCCTTGTTGGAGACATTGCGCTGCTCAGTTTGTGGAAGTCTGTCACGAACCTATTGATTTTGAGGCTATTAAACAAGTTGAGATACATGAGAGGACGGTGTGCAGAAGGAATCTTTACGCTTTGTTGTAGCCTTGTCGACCTGTTTCTGTTGGATAGAAGGTGCGAGGTTGTAGTGGTTGTAGTGTCCTTCTGTTCTCCTTTTGAACAGATTGTGAAGAAGCTGAATTTTGCAGTATGAGATACTACCTTGTGGTACTTTTTAGGTGGAACAGTAGTCGGAACTACCTTTGGTATTATGTAGAGATGACCCCCCAAAGTAATAATGAAACTATGGGGTCGAGACTCATAAACAACATGGCGTCTCCACATATATGGTTGTCCCAAGAGTACATCACAGACATCCAGTGGGGAAACATCACATAATACCTCATCCTTGAATGGTTGGATGCCATATGATAATCGACACTGTTGGTTGACACTAAGATCTCATCCATGGCAAAGCCACCCGAAGTTTTTATGGTTGCAGGTGTTGTGTTGTCAACAATCCCAACTGTTTGACAACCTCTGTTGAGATGAGGTTCTTTTGGCTTCTTCTATCAACAATAAATGCAGCAGGGTCCCCTTCACCCACATCTGTGAATGAAAAAGGATCTCCCCCAATTCAGGATATGTTGGTTCTTCTGGTTGAATTATTGCAGTCGTGACAATAGCAGTGGGGTCTGTGTCAATGATCTGTCCTTTACCAGTATTTTCAAAATCAGATTCCCAATCAGGGTTCGGCTCCTTTTCTTTGATCTCAGCCACCAATGACTATTTTGAGCAACATGCATCGGTGTTGTTCTAGGGGATTTTGTGGAAATCACACCATTTTTCGGTGTCCTTCTTTGTCTTCCCATGACTCTTATTTTCCTGTGGCTTGGACTAGTTTCCGGGAGACTGTTTGTTAGGGTCATCTTTGTCATACTTTGGTTGTTGCGAATTTGCAGACCCAAAATCTCATTTGTTCTGCTGCTTAAATTTCTTCTCGATTTTAACAGCATATCGATAGGCAGCACCGAGTGATGAGATATCCAAAAAATCCATTTCAGTTTGGATGTATCTATGTAGAGCCCCACAGTATTTCAGAACCAAATGTCATTCAGAGACTTTTATACCCAACTTGGTGCGCAAGGTATGGAAGGTATTGGTAAATTTTGGAACTTCTTGGCCCCTCTCTTGTTGCAGTGTGTTCCATCTCATGTATTGGTCCTCATAGTTTCCAATAGGTTAATACTGTTCCTTTACCGCATCTAAAAAAAAATCCCAAGTGGGCTCAGCCCCATATATTCCAGAATCCTCTATGGAACTCTGCTCCCAGTAAGTTTCCCACCAATGTTTGACATGGGGGAGAGCCTTAAGGAGCACGAAGATGATCTTTTCTCTGTCAGAAAAATTGTAAATAGAGAAATAACCTTCTAACATAATTAACCATTTATCTAGGGCATCTGCATATATCTAACCTTCAAATATGGGAATATAAAAATTGACATGTACCTTAAAAGGTGAGGTGTCTCCAAAGTGGTCTCTTGATGAAGATGTACCTGATGCTATCGGGAGGTGTTGAAGGATGTGGGAAAAATTCTCCATCATTTCGTACCTCTGTCACGTGAGAGCTTGCTAAAGCAACAGACTTATAGGATCGTCTGCTCTGTCGTTTTTATTTTCTTCCGCCATGGAGGGTTTCTTGGGTGTGTGAGAGTGATTGTCTTCAAGAGAGACAAGCTTGAGACAAAAATTTATATACTCGGACCTCATCGGGGACAAGCACTAAAAAATGATCAAGAGCAGTCTGCTCTGATACCACTAATCCGAATTATTTTTGGCACGAAATGAGAGAGGAGATATAATAAAGAAATGCACAGAGATATCGCAGATATTCAATAATATAACAGAAATGTATCGAAGATGCAACCATAAACACATATATACAGTAATACATTATTTCTATTAATGAAATAAATGTACAGAGACTGTAAAAATATAGAGTGAAAGACTCACTAGAATGGTGGCAGCTTATCTCTGAGAAGAGATGTGACAACTACTCGCATTCGCCAAAAGATGATTACAATGAGGCTCTAAAGGCTGTTTTACAATAAACAAGAATTCCAAAAACCCTAGACATCCAAAAACCTAACCCTAGGAGAAGAAGTGCCAAAAGTCATGTGGGGCCCATTTGGTTAAGTTAGTACATCAACTTCCCGTGATAGCAACTTTCGCATACGATCTCTGTTTTAGGCATATGATAGCCCGTTTGAAAGGTATCATCAAGGAGATTCATTTTGGGGGATCAATAATGCCTTCAACTATCATTGAGAATATCGATCCCAAAAAATCTTCATTTAGGCCCTCAAAAGGGCCCCAAAAGTTAAAAACTACTAAAAATAGTAAAATGCCAAAATTGCTAGAAAACTGTTTTGAGCCAGTTGAAAAAGGTGGGTGGCCACCGATATCCACCTGGATCAATCCTCCCTCCTTCAGAAGAAATGGTCTCCATTGTGTTGAGTTTTCGGGGAAGAGGGAAAAACATTTGTTGAATCTGTATTTGGGTGAGTTGTTTGCCGACGTCGCGTTGCTCAGTTTGTCGAAGTATGTCACGAACCTGTTGAGGCTGAGGTTGTTCAACAAGTTGAGATACATGAGAGGAGGGTGTGCAGAAGGAATATTTGTGCTTTGTTGCAGCCTTGTCGACCTTGCAGGTGTGGTGTTGTCAACAATCCCAACTGTTTGACGACCTCTGCTGAGATGAGGTCCTTCTGGATTCCGCTATGAACAATAAAATGCAAAAGGGTCCCCTTCACCCACATCTGTGAATGAAAAAGGTGCTCCCCCTCTTCAAGATCTGTTGGTTCTTCTGGTTGAATTGTTGCAGTCGGGACAATAGCAGTGGGGTCTGCGTCAATGATCTATCCTTTACCAATATTTTTAGAATCAAATTATGAATTAGGGTTCAGCTCCTTGTCTTTGATCTCGGCCACCAATGACGTTTTTGAGTGACATTCATCGATGTTGTGCCAGGGGATTTTGCGAAAATCACACCATTTTCCAGTGTCCTTCTTTGTCTTCCCGTGACCCTTCTTTTCCTATGGCTTGGACTGGTTTTCAGGAGGCTGTTTGTTAGGGCCATCTTTGTCATACTTTGGTTGTTGCGAATTTGCAGACCCGGACTTTCCTTTTTCTAGTGCTTAAATTTCTTCTCAATTTTAATAGCATATCGATAAGCAGCACCGAGTGATGAGATATCCGTAAAATCCATTTCAGTTTAGATGTATCTGTGTAGAGTCGCACAGTATTTCAGAACCAAATGTTGTTCAAATTCTTTGATACCCAACTTGGTGTGCAAGGTATGGAAGGTATTGGTGAACTTTGGAACTACTTGGCCCCTCTCTTGCCGTAGTGTGGTCCATCTCATGTATGGGTCCTCATAGTTTCCAACAGGGTAATATTGTTCCTTTATCGCATCCACCAAAAAATCCCAAGTGGGATCGGCCCCATATATTCCAGACTCCTCTGTGAAACTCTGCTCCTAGTAAGTTTCCCACCAATGTTTGACATGGGGGAGAGCCTTAAGGAGCGCGAAGATGATATTTTCTTTGTCAGAAAAATTGTGAACAAAGAAATAAACTTCTAACAAATTTAACCATTTATCTAGGGCATCCGCATCTATCTGACCTTCAAATATAGGAATATCAAAATTGACATGTACCTTAAAAGGCGAGGTGCCTCCAAAGTGGTCGCTTGATGAAGATGCACCTGATGCTATTGGGAAGCATTGAAGCATGTGGGAAAAATTATCCATCATTTCGTCCCTCTGTCATGTGAGAGCTTACTCAAGAGATAGACTTATAGGATTGTCTTCTTCGTCGTTTTTCTTTTCTTCCGCCATGGAGGGTTTCTTGGGCATGCAAGAGCAATTTTCTTCAAGAGAGACAAGCTCAAGACCCAACTTGCTATTGTTACAAGAGAATTCCCCTGCAGGCTAGTGGATTTCCTCTTAGATACTAGACCCCTATGACCAAGACAGAAAAGTGTTATTGTGGACACTGACATTCCTTTTCATGAAGCTAAATTATTCAACGAAGAAGAAAGAAGAAGGGTAAATACCTTTTACCGACGTTCGTCCTTGCTCGATCCAGGGTGATATTGATCTCCAAGTTCTTCATAAGGTCTTGCAATACAATGAGCAAGAACAACGAGACATACTTCTTAATCTACCATGATTAGCTTCATAATGGATCTATGAAAGAAACAAGTTCATGAAACATACACAAACTCTAAATGAAACAATCCAAGCATAGATTTATATTAATGAAAACAAAGTGAAATGCTTACATCCATTGATGTAGGTGCAGTAGCTTAACCAAGCTCTCTTTGTCCAAACCCTTGCTCAAATAATCCACACACAGAATGATCATGCTTTGATGATATCTCCCTTATGAGATCATAAGTTTGATGCTTTACAATGTCTCTTCTTTCACCATGAAGAGGCCTCCTTATATAGGCTTGGAGAGGCCTAACCACTTAAGATATTCTTGGGATAAGTTGAGGATTCTTCTCCTTTAGTTGTGGATCTTCCCTAAGATCGATCCTTGACCTCAGATATAAATCCAACCAACTCCATATATGAAGGGATTGTTCCCTGATTTCTCTCAATAGTCCAAAATTCGCTCAAAAAGGCCAGTGCTCCCCCAAAAGGGTGCACATAGCATAGAAACACTCCCCCAAATAAGGCTAGGGAGAGTTGGCACTCCCTAACAGTGGGTAGGGGAGTGTTGCCCAAAATTTCTTTAGAAAATCCTAGCACTCCCCCAAAAGGGTGTACAGGGTGCTACAATGCTCCCCCAAAGGTGGTAGGGGGCATTGGCACTCCCTGACAGTGGATAGGGGAGCGTTGCCTTCCAAAAATCATTTTTATGTGGTTTTCTTCATGGAAAATGCTTTGTACTCTTCATCAAATGATTTCTCTTCCTTAAACCAATCTTTGAAGGTGTCTTAAGTGTCCCTATGATGTTGTTAGAGACACGACATAAGCAAGATGGCAGTATGATGTTTGCGACACTTGCGACACTTAAGGCCAATAATGAGACACTTGCAACACTAGTAATGACGACAATGCGTCATCATTGAAGTGAGTAGTCTTGATGTGCAATGGATTTCCCCCCAAAATGCGAAGTTAGAAGACGTGATGACTGAAGTAATTTGTAGACTTTTTCAAGCAAGGGTATGGACTTGGAGAACCTGGTAGAAGCTACACACAACCATCAACAAACATTATGACATGTTTCAAACCCAAGGCAAGCATACCTATGCTTGAGTGATAAAGACTTTCAAGGTATGGCCGCCATAAAATACATTGTATATCCATACCTTGAAGGTGAGTTATATCGAGCATGTGTTACCCTCCTCGAGCTCGTTAATTATATGGAAGCCATATGAAAAGGTATAGCCACTAAAGATACAATGTGGATCTATACTCCTATGACCTGAACTGATCGTAGCCATGAAAAATACACAGTGGATCTATGAGACAACAATACATAACCACGAACCAATACAAAGTGGATCTATGTAACAATATATGTGTCAATATTCAAAAGAAACTTCGTCGCAACCTGGGCAAAGTATATATCAGAGTGATCACTCAACCCAGGGCCCTCTTACCGATCTCAATGCAGTACGAATCTAACCATGTGAATAGATGTACTGATGTCGAACATGGTAGAAACCACTTGATTACCGGTCAATGAGGTAAACCGTTAACAAGCACGAGGGAAATCACCATTGATCTCAATGATTCCCAAGGTACCCTAGTACATTCTAGCGAATGTGAATAAATAAGTTGAAGTCGAACATTTGTGGAATCACCCAATTAGGGGTCATTGATGTAAACCCGCGGTCAGAAGCGAGGAGGCCTACCATTGAGGCATGCAGGTCCCAAGGTACTAATTGGTTTCTAATTCAAGTTCCTGGATAATGTGTTGAATTTGACAGGAATAGACTCGTCGAAGGAGGGCCTTGGTGTATCCCCCATCATCGACATGAAACTGACACAGAGATGTAATTGGTGGATCAAATGAACATGGACTAGCATGGGTATTGAAACAGGAATTTGTGATGGTTGACTCTTGAGGCAGATACTTCCCTTGAACACTGAGGCACAATAGCAGAAACATCACATGGACCAAAACATGATGATGCAATGGATACTATGAATTTCATTGGGTGACCCAAAGGATTAAGGAAACTCAGATCATTGGTTCAGTGCAGAGGTTCATCGGATTAAAATGTGTGCAAAGACAAATCGTTGTGTTCACGGACGACCATAAGAGTTACTGGTAATGTTCTCAAAAACTTCTTGGCTTGCTTCCTTCAATTTTCCCCCCCATACAGATAGACGAGTACCTATTTTTGATTTAAGGAGCTCAAGGAGGGTAGCACATGCTCGATACAACTCACCTTTGGTAATTCCCTCTTCCTTTATTTAACGAACTGGAAGAAGTAAGGGTTCGGTCCCATATGGGCCCTTCAATGTATGATTGTTTAACGAGTCCAAAGAAGGTAAATTCAGTGATTTTTCATATTTAGAGAGTCTGAAAAGAAATTAAAGACGACTCCATTGTTGTCCTTTTTCATAATTTTAGTCTCACGAGGCTGAAAAAGAGATAAACTACCACTCGAATGACGCCCTTTCAAACATTTTAACAAGTGTGAAAGGAAGCAATATCACTCAGCAATCTTTTCATGTTTAGAGAGTCTGAAAAGAACTTAAAGAAGACTCCAGGGGGTTCCTTTTTCGTATATTCATGCAAGCCCAAAAAAGAGATAAAAGGTTGCTTAGTTACATTCTCATGTTTTTACGAGTGCGAGAAAGAAGAAAGACTAAGCTCGGTACTCTGCCCCCAGCTTGAAAGCTAGTGGCTTAACTCCAGAATGATCATCAAAGGCTGGAGACATGCCCCCCAAGCTTCAATTCATCCACTGACTTTGAGTTTTTCACCAATTTATGTACTATATGGAGAAAAAGGATACAGGGTGGATGAAATGAAGGTTCAAATATGAGATCTAACGAAAGAGTCGACTCGAAATCTACAAGATTTGTTGAAAGAATCGACCTGATAGGAGAGGTGACTGTTTCATTTTTTAACGAGCTTGACACAGGAAAAGAACTATACTCAAGGCCTCTATTTCATTTTTTAACGATATTTCCTCAGAGAAGAAAAACTATGCTCAAGGCTCAGGGTTCAATCCCTAGATATTTGTTTAATATTTTAATGATCTTGCTACAAAGAGAAAAAATTATGTTGATGACCTCTATTTCATTTTTTAACAAGCTTGCCACAGAGAAGAGAAATTATGCCCGTGACTTCTGTTTCATTTTTTAACGAGCTTTCCACAGAGAAGAGAAACTATGCTCGTAGCTTCTATTTCATTTTTTAACAAGCTTTCCATGGAGAAGAGAAGCTATGCTTGTGACTTCTTCTTAATCATGGTTTCCAAGAGGATAATTCTCTGGAAGGAAACAATGTCAAGGGACAAAACTCGATCATGGATTCTAAGAGATCTTCACTAGATGGAAGAAAAATTCTCTGGAAGGAACGCATGTCGAGGGTCATGACAGAGGTAAGGAGATCAAGCTCCAATAGCCCTATCGAAGAGATGACCATGTCAACTACCGTATCTAAATCATCAGGAGTTGAAGTCATGGGAGACAATGCCACATAATTAACATGTGGTGGGGGAGATATTGTCTGCATATAAGAACCATTAAGGGAGGTAAACCAGTCATGACCGATGAATGAAAGTTGATCAATAGTCACAATTATTCCATTGTGCGAGAAAGATATCACACGAAAAAAAGTGGACAAAATAGCTTTCATGGCATAGACATAATCTCACCCAAGGAGTAAGGCGAAATCCAAAGGGTCTTGGACTACCATGACATCAACAAAGACAGTTTTACCTCCCAAAGTTACGAGAAACTGAGGAAGGGTCCCTAAAGTTTGACTGGTTCTTCTGTTAAAAGTTAACAGATTCTACGTAACCGATGCAAGTTGAGGACAACCCAAAGCTCGGCAAGCATTAGAGGGAAAAATACTAAAGAATGCACCTTCATCTATCAGCATCTGAGGAACGTCCCGACCCCAAACTTGTATTGTAATCTAGAAAGGAATGTTAGAGGGAAGACAAGGTCCAGTTAGCACACCCCAATCAAAAAGGATGGCCTCATTACTTGGAGGGGGTTTGACGAGAGAAGGAGGAATGCCCCCCGAGATGGTAGATTTTGTATCAATGAGAAAAATATGGGCAGTATCGAGTTTACTCTCTATGGGGAGATTAGGATCGACCAATGATGGGATCAGATCGACCACCTTGGCACTCTTTAGATGAAGATTGGGATTGACTGATGATGTAACCAGAGAAACCACTTTGGCACTCTTTGAATGAAGGGTGGGACTGACCGAGGAAGGGACTGGATCAGTCACTTTGGCACTCCTCAAAGGTGGAGTGGGATCGACCGATGGCAGAACCAAATCAGCCACTTTGGCACTCTTGAGAGGAGGAGTGGGATTGACCGAAGAAGTAACCAGAGCAACCACTTTGGCACTCCTCAATGGAGGAATGGGATCAACCAATGGTGGAACCAGATCGACCACTTTGGTTTCACTCTTTTGATGAAGAGTGGGGTTGATCGATGATGGGACTAGATCAGGCACTTGGGTTTCACTTTTTAGATGAAAAGTGGGGATGATTGATGATGACACTGGATCAGCTACTTGGGTTAGTGGTTCAACCGAGGATGAAACTAGATTGACCACCTGATCAACTGGGCTGACCGAGGATGGAACCAGATTGACCATTCCATCAACTAGCGATGGGTTGGGGGAAATCTTATGATAACTAGTTGGAAGTTGAATATTTTTCAAACGAGAAGAAGCCTCGTCCATACGAGGACAAAGGTGAGAATAATGATCACCTTCTCATAACATACAAGGAAATTTGGCAGTTGTCTTCTTATTACCAACCTTAACGTCACTAGTTGATGGGGTGTCACCAGCATTTCTAGTAGAGGTTGATGATGTGGAGGACCACACTTCTAAGACCTTGGGAATACCAGGGAAATCCCTCAGAAAGTGGTCACCCTTACAAATACTGCAAGGGAATTTGGGTTTCAAATTCTTCATTTTAATCTTATCGACCTCATCAACACTCCTAGCACTATTAACAGTAGTTGGTTGCTTAGATCCAATATCTGATATGGTTGGAGGCTCGGTACTTTTCGAGCTCTTCTTCTTCTTCTCTTTATGTTTCTTCTTCTTCTTATAAACTTGGCTACTTGCTTTAGAGATTTCACTAGGCAAAGAAGGAGAAAGGGAAGTATATTTAATGGGTGAAGAAGGCGAAAATCTGACATGAGATTGATGTGTGGGTGATGTGCTTACATATGAAGCACCTACATTCAAGATCACCGGAGTGGAAAACAATCATACTGGTAACCCAATTGTGAGACCTGGAAGGCTCAAAGTAGCAATGTAAGGAGGACCAATGTTTCCGTAAGAAGGAAAAACAAAGGGTTCCCCTCGAAAAGGGGTGCCTTCATTGGTCATTCTGGGAACTGACACCATAAAAAATAAAGTTCAAACCTAGATTTTTCTAGGGAGAACAAACAGCACACGCTAAAAATCTAGTAAGCAAGCAAGTAAACAAAACCTTCTCACAATGAGCATACTAGTTAGTGATGAAATCCAACGTCACAGGAACAAAGTAAGAAGGGGCTGAGATAGAGTGGGTGGAAAAGTTACGTTGATGACCTACTTAATGTACTTTCACCCTGGTGCAAGCTCCCACACATAATCATGGGTATACCCTCCAAGGAGCCCGAGTGAGTCTGGACAACGTCGATTCAAGGTACCGTGAAGACTTGACCCTCCACATTCACCTTGTAGAAAAACAAGTAGAAGATTGTTCTTACAAACAAAAACACCATCAAGGATTCTACAACCAATCAAGCACTCAAGGAACATAATAAAATGTGAAGAAGAATCCAAGAAATGATAGGGAAAAAGAGAAACCACTCAAAATTGTCCCAAAAAAAATGCAGCTACAAAAGGCAATTTCACATTTCTAAAAGAGGTTTCAAGCTCCGATAAAGACAAAAGAGAGTGACAAGCATCAAAATCCATCAAAAAACAATTCACACAACTTCACAAACTAGCCACAGACTCTGGGTAAATATCTCTGCAAAACAGGTTGCAAAAGGCTTAGCAAAAGAAGGGAAAAACTCTCAAAAAAGAGACTAGCGCTCCCCCAGAAGGGTTCACAGGGTGTTGCAATGCACCCTAAGCCATTGTAGGGGAGCGTTGGCACTCTGGTATGGCCTACAGGGGGGCGTTGATATTTCTAGAAACTCAGAAAAAGAGCCAAAAAACATGCAAAAACTCACCCAGAATGCATGAAAATTGGTGAAAATTCAAGTGAAGGTAGGAGAAGGATAATGGATGATAAACAACCAAGAATTGCTTGGGAAAAATACCACAAAGATCAAATGGAATATTTTATATATCTCTGAGTTTCCTTACAACAACTTTCATACCATCAGATAAAGGAGAAAGCAGTAAATCGACTCTAAATCTCGAAAGAAGAAGAGTGACTCAAAGTAAAGAATAAAGAGATGTCACAAACCCAAACAAAGCATCATGAATTCTTATAAATTAAGGTTTTGGAGACCTAAAAAAGGATACATTGAGGTTGTAAGAACTCTGAGCAAGCGCAAACATCAAAAAAATGGACTCAGAGACCAATTCCCAACAAGATTTTCCTCAGAAAAAGGGCAGTTCTCTGTTGTCAAAGCCACCAGAGTGTTGCAATGCTTTGGTAAGCCTAGCAGGGAGCACCAACTCTCTGGTAGCAAGGGCAGAGGAGCGCTAGCCTCTTAAAGTTCAGAAAAATGCACAGAAATCCAAAAACTCAGGGAAACTTCAGACATTCAAAGTGTATAGGATAGAATAAAGGGCCAATCAACACATCTAAGAATTATAGACATGGTATGAAGAAGGTCAAATAATGAGCAAAGGCCAAAACAAGACCTAGGAAAGGAATCAAAAATCAATGTCCCTCCCTAGTGGAGTCGCCAATTTCTGTTACGGGACAATCCCTCTGCGGTCAAGTGGATTTCCTCTTGAATACTAGACCCCTATGACCAAGATAGAAAAGTGTTATTGTGGACACTGACATTCCTTTTCATGAAGCTAAACTATTCAAAGAAGAAGAAAGAAGAAGGGTAAATACCTTTTACCGATGTTTGTCCTTGCTCGATCCAGGCTGATCTTGATCTCCAAGTTCTTCAAAAGGTCCTGCAATACAATGAGCAACAACAAAGAGACATACTTCCTACTCTACCATGATTAACTTCATAATGGATCTATGAAAGAAACAAGTTCATGAAACGTACACAAACTTTAAAGGACACAGGCCAAGCATAGATTTATATTAATGAAAACAAAGTGAAATGCTTATAGCCATTGATGTAGGTGCAGCAGCTTCACCAAGCTCTCTTTATCCAGACCCTTGCTCAAATAATCCACACACGAAATGATGATGCTTCGATGATATATCCCTCATGAGATCATAAGTTTGATGCTTTATAATGTCTCTTATTTCACCATGAAGAGGCCTCCTTATATAGGTTTGGAGAGGCCTAACCACTAAATATATTCTTGGGATAAGTTGAGGATTCTTCTCCTTTAGTTGTGTATCTTCCCTAATATCGAGCCTTGACCTCAGATATGAATCCAACCAACTCCAGATATGAAGGGATTCTTCCATGATTTCTCTCAACAATCCAAAATTCGCTCAAAAAGGCCAGCTCTCCCCCAAAAGGGTGCACAGAGCATTGAAACACTCCCCCAAAGAAGGCTAGGGAGTGTTGGCACTCCCTGACAGTGGGTAGGGGAGCGCTACCCAAAATTCCTTCAAAAAATCCTAGCGCTCCCCCAGAAGGGTGTACGGGGTTCTACAACACTCCCCCGAAGAAGGGTAGGGGGTGTTGGCACTCCCTGATAGTGGGTAGGGGAGCGTTGCCTTCCAAAAATCATTTTTAAGTGGTTTTCTTCATGGAAAATGCTTTGTACTCTTCATCAAATTATTTCTCTTCCTTAAACCAGTCTTTGAAGGTGTCTTAAGTGTCCATGTGATGTCATTAGAGACATGACATAGGCAAGATGGAAGTATGATGTTTGTGACACTTACGACACTTAAGGCCAATAATGTGAAACTTGTGACACTAGTAATGATGACAATAGGTCATCATTGAAGTGAGTAATTTTGATGTGTAACAGATTTCCCCCCAAAGTGCGAAGTTAGAAGACGTGATGATTGTGTAGACTTTTTCAAGCAAGGGTATGGACTCGGAGAACCTGGTAGAAGCTGCACACAACCATCAACAAACATTATGACATGTTTCAAACCCAAGGCAGGCATACCTATGCTTGAGTGATAAAGACTTTCAAGGTATGGCCGCCATAAAATACACTACGGATCCATAATTATATTGACAAAAAGGTATAGCCACTAAATATACAATGTGGATCTATACTCATGTGACCTGAACTGATCGTAGCCATGAAAAATACACAGTGGATCTACGAGATGACAAGACATAGCCACAGACCAATACAAAGTGGATCTATGTAACAGTATATGTGTGAATCTTCAAAAGAAACTCTGTCGCAACCTGGGAAAAGTATATATCAGAGTGATCACTCAACCCATGGTCCTCTTACCGATCTTGATGTAGTACAAATCTAACCATGTGAATAGATGTCCTGATGTCGAACATGGTAGAAACCACTTGATTACCGGTCAATGAGGTAAACCGCTAACAAGGGCGAGGGAAATCACCATTGATGTCAATGATTCCCAAGGTACCCTAGTACATTCCAGCGAATGTTAATAAATGAGCTGAAGTCGGACATTCGTGGAATCACCTGATTAGGGGTCAATGATGTAAACCTACTTTCGAAAGAAAGGAGGCATGCAGGTCCCAAGGTACTAATTGGTTTCTAATTCAAGTTCCTGGATAGTGTGTTGAAGTCGACAGGAATAGACTTGTCGAAGGAGGGCCTTGGTGTATTCCCCATCAATGACACGAAACTGACACAAATATGTAATTGGTGGGTCAAATGAACATGGACTAACATGGGTATTGAAACAAGAATTTGTGATGGTTGACTCTTGAGGAAGATACTTCCCTTGAACACTGAGGCACAACAACAGAAACATGACATGGACCAAAACTTGATGATGTAATGGATACTATGGCTTTCATTGGGTGACCCAAAGGATTAAGGAAACTCAGATGATTGGGTCAGTGCAGAAGTTTAGAGGATTAAAATGTGTGCAAATACAAAGCACCGTGTTCAAGGGCAACCATAAGAGTTAATAGTAATGTTCTCAAAAATTGCCTGGCTTGCTTCCTTCAATTTCCCCCCCCCATCGAGATAGATGAGTACCTCTTTTTTATTTAACGATCTCAAGGAGGGTAACACATGTTCGATATAACTCACCTTCGGTAAGTCCCTCTTCCTTTATTTAACGAACTGGAAGAAGTAAGGGTTTGGTCCCATATGGGCCCTTCAATGTATGATTGTTTAACGAGTCGAGAGAAGGTAAAATTGGTGATTTTTCATATTTAGAGAGTCTGAAAAGAAATTAAAGATGACTCCAGTGTTGTCCTTTTTCATAATTTTAGTCTCGCGAGGCTGAAAAAGAGATAAAATACCACTCGAAAGATTCCCTTTCAAACCTTTTAACGAGTGTGAAAGGAAGCAAGATCACTCAGCAATCTTTTCATGTTTAGAGAGTCTGAAAATCACTTAAGGAAGACTCCAGAGGGTTCCTTTTTTGTATATTCATGCGAGCCCGAAAAAGAGATAAATGGTTGCTCAGTTACATTCTCATGTTTTTACGAGCACAAGAAAGAACAAAGACTAAGTTCGGTACTCTGCCCCCAGCTTGAAGGCTAGTGGCTTAACTCCAGAATGATCATCAAAGGCTGGAGACATGTCCCCCAAGATTCAATTCATCCACCAACTTTGAGGTTGTCACCAATTTTTGTACTAGATGGAGAAAAAGGATACAGGGTCAATGAAATGAAGGTTCAAATACGAGACCTAACAAAAGACTCGACTTGACATCTATGAGATCTGGTGAAATACTCGACCTGACAGCAGAGGTGATTGTTTCATTTTTTAACGAGCTTGACACAGGAAAAGAACTATTCTCAAGGCCTCTGTTTCATTTTTTAACGAGATTGACACAGGAAAAGAACTATTCTCAAGGCCTCTGTTTCATTTTTTAATGAGCTTTCCACAGAGAATAAAAACTATGCTCAAGGCTCTGGGTTCAATCCCCAGATCTATGTTTCATTTTTTAACGAGCTTTCTATAGAGAGAAAAAACTATGCTTGTGACCTATGTTTCATTTTTTAACGAGCTTGACACAGAGAAGAGAAACTATGCTTGTGACTTGTGTTTCATTTTTTAACGAGCTTGCCACAGAGAAGAGAAACTATGCTCATAGCTTATGTTTCATTTTTTAACGAGCTTTCCATAGAGAAGAGAAATTATGCTCGTGACTTCTTCTTGATCATGGTTTCCAAGAGGATAATTCTCTGGAAGGAAATAATGTCAAGGTACAAAACTCGGTCATGGCTTCCAAGAGATATTCACTGGATGGAAGAACAATTCTCTGGAAGGAATGCATGTCGAGGGTCGTGACATGGGTAAGGAGATCAGGATCCAATAGCACTATCGAAGAGATCACCATGTCAACTACTGGATCTAAATCATCAGAAGTTGAAGTCATGGGAGACAACGCCACATAATTAACATGTGGCGGTGGCGATATTTTATGCATATAAGAACCATTTATGGAGGTAATCCAATCAGGACCGATGAACGAAATTTTATCAATAGTCACAATTATTCCATCGTGCGGGAAAGATATCACACGAAAAAAGGTGGACACAATAGTTTTCATGGCATAGACATAATCTCTCACAAGGAGTAAAGAAAAATCCAAAGGGTCTTGGACTACCATGACATCAACACAGACAGTTTTCCCTCCCAAAGTTACAGGAAACTGAGGAAGGGTCCCTAAAGGTTGAACAGTTCTTTTGTTAAAACTTAACAAATTCTACGTAACTGACGCAAGATGAGGACAACCCAAATCTCTCCAAGCAATAGAGGACAAAATATTAATGGACACACCTTCATCTATTAGCGTCTGAGGAACATCCCGACCACAAACTTGTACTGTAATATGGAAAGTAATGTGAGAGGGAAGATGAGGTCCAGTTAGCGCACCCCAATAAAAAAGGATGGCCTCATTACTTGAAGGGGGTTTCATGGGAGAAGGAGGAATTCCCCCCAACACAGTAGATTTTGTATCAACGAGAAAAACATGGGCATTATCGGGTTTACTCTCTATAGGGAGAGTAGGTGTTATCCAATATTTTGGTCATCGAGATGATATCATGATGATGTTATGATGATAGAAAATCAAGCTCTTCACTAAGAACACTTTCCTGAAAGAAGTTACATTTGTCTGCTTCCAGAGATCATGTTTTTAAGGATGTTCGCAGGCTACCTATGTATCTGCCTGCGAGAATGCCTGATTCTCGCAGGCTGCATTAAGCTAGACTGCGAACCTCTCGCACTGTAACTAATATCCAGGGTGCGAACATGTTTCAAAGGAAGGAAAAAGATAAGATCTCGAATCTTCTAGAAGGGAATATTCTAGAAACATGAGTTGGCTTCGAATGGTTATTCAAGTGCTGGCATTCCAGATATCTTGGGATCATTTCCTATCCAAGTAACTAATCTATCTTCTCCTATATATTGAGGAGATTGATCATGGAAAGGGTTAGGAATAATAAGCAGCAAGCTAGCATGAGATTTATTGGAGAATTAGTGCAAGACTGTATGGATAATTGATGCTACAGCAGCAAGAGACAACAGCAAGGTCATCACAAGTGGTTGATTTTCTTCATGCATGAGCAAGTGTGTGTGTCAAAGCTAGGAGCCATCGAAAGGAGACCTATGACATCAAGGCTCAGGTTGTAAGTTTCACTTTCAATTAATTCAATACAGTAATATGTCCCTTTCCCATAAAGATGATGTCACTTTATTACATAACTCCTTGATCATATGTATAGACTAGTTATTGAATATATTGATCTGCCTTCACTTCGATTGGTTTGAACTGTTGTGATCTGAACGGGGCAAGAGCATCGGAGCAAAGCTTGGAACAATAAAGATCTAAGGAAAGCGTTCATAAGGTATGTCCATGATCCTCATCTCTCAGTTCATTCAATAGGCTAGATCTAGGGAAAGTGTATTATTCTGTCCTGTTTTGTTCTAGATCCAGGTGGATCTAGGGAGATCGGTTTGTGTCCGCACTCACGGATTTATCCTGAAACAAAATTGGCAACTCCACTGGGGACCTATTCCCTTTTTTTTTATGGTTTTTGAATTTTCTGTGGCCATTTGCACTACTTGATTTTTTCTCATGTTTTGTCAGTGTCTGAGTCCTCAGGATATCCTGAGACACCTTCTGGGTCTATAATCCAACTTGGATTTTACTTGCATTTTCAAATTTTTCATTATCTTCAAGGATTCTCGCACTGTGTCCATTGACAGCCTACAAGAACCAGTCAAGTTCACACTATGCATATATAGTCCAGTGCGAAACCCTCGCACTTTGCTCCACAGTGGCCTGCGAGAACACTATCTTCTCGCACTGTGTATCACTGCTAGCCTGCGGGCAGATTTTTGAAAATTTTTGAAATTGAGTCTTGACTTTTTCAATTGCTAAGAACAGTTGAATTGTGTCTTTTTGGCTTATTGGGTCATTGACTTATACATCTCTTACTATAGTTCGCTTGTTGGAACAAATTTAGGGTTTCTAGGTCTTTCTTGCCCTTGGTAACTTGACTTTCATTTCTTGGCTCTTATTGGCATTTTCCTTTTCTCTGGCTTCTGGAGTTGAGTGTGTCTATTTGGCTGAGAACCAGTGATTGGTAGCGAGTCAAGTGTTTGGTGTTTCTCACTTGCTTGGTGTTTCGAAAGGACATTTTTCATTTGCATTGAGGAACTCATTGGTTTGCTTTTTGTTTTTACTTTCGTTGAAAGAATTGATTGGGTTGTTTGTTTGAGTTTTTATGATTTGGTTTTCTTTTCTCGTCAATTAGATTTCTTCTTGGAAAGTGAACCATAAGTTTTCTTTCAAGATTTTGTTTTTGTCATTTCGAAAACATTGAAAAATCGAGTTTTAGAGTTTATTGAAGCTTTGAAAAAGACCTATAGAAATAGCTCATTGATAAATGATTGTTTGCATTGACATATGAACGGAAATTGAGCATTGCATTTGCATTGTAGTATTGAGATTGATTCGGAAATTGTTCTCTCTCTCCCATAAATAGGATTCATGGAATGAAAAGGATTATATTTCATCATTATCATTGCATCATTTGGGTCAGAGTCATACATCATGAGTTTCACTTCCGTTGCCTTTGAGTAAACAACAGCCTTTAAAAACATTGTGTAATATTAAAATTGATCTAGTAACTCTTTTCTAGGGCTCTTTTACACCAACATTTAGCTAGGCTAGTGCTTTGGAGTAGGAAGAGAGATACACTCTCCAAAAGCTCAAAAACACACAATAGAATCTTGAGTTAGGGAGTGTAAAATTCCATTGGCAGCATATTGTCCTGGGAAGCCCTTCTATCACAAGGGTCAAGCACTAGGTCGCATTGGTGTTGGCAAAGTTACTACCCCTGCTTTGTTGACATCAGTGTAGAGATTGCACGTATTATGGGGATCACTATGAGGTATACCCACAATTATGAGTGGAAGCCTTTGAGTTGGTTTCGGGCTTGATACCCTGCCCTTGCGTGTGGATCGGACTGACGACTGTTCCCCCAGGCTGTATTGTTGTCTGTGGTGACCTTAGTGGCCTATCTCTCTAGGTTCTTAACCAAGGTGACTGTGGAGGGGAAAGTCTTCACGGTACCTGGAATCGACGTTGATCAAACTCACTCAGGCTCCTTGGAGGGTATACCCACGATTATGTGTGGGAGCTTGCACCAGGGCATAAGTCTGTTAAGCAGGTCGTCAATGTAACTTTTCCACAATAGCCCCGCCCCTTCTCGTCTCGTTGTTGCGACGTTGGATTTCATCACCAAATAGTGGCTTCGATATTAGAAGGTATTGTTTGCTGTGATTGCTTCTAGGTTTTGTTTACTAGTGTGTGTTGATTGTTTCTCGAAGTTGACCATAGGATTTTCGTTGGGGAATTTGTTACTTGTTTACAATTGCTCCCCCACGACGTTCACGTAGGATGTAATGTTTGTCCCCGGAACATCCAGAAGCTTCACAACCTTTGCATACAGCAACACCTGAGGGTACCCCTGAGGACTCTCCTCATCCGGGTGAAATTCCCCTTGTTACTTTACCACACGTGGACGTAAGTGAAGTTCCAGATGTTTTTACACCACCTCCTCAAGTAGAACCCACTGATCCTCTTGCTGATTTTCGAATTACCAATACTATAGAGGACTATCGCATTCGTCGTGGTGAACGACCTATTGGACGATTAAATCCTTCTGAAGAAACCGTTGTTACATCTTCTGAATCAACTGTTGGGCCTTCTCACGGTGTAGTAGGCCAAGATCCTTTTTGGTCGGGTGATTTCCGATGAGTTCTTTTTGGTACGGAGTCCCCTCCTGTCTATGAAATCAACCCTTATGTGTCTTCTGAACCAGAAACTACACCAGAGACTACCACTTATCATTTTGTTCTTCCTCTCGAGATGGCCCATCTCGTGAATACTACGAGTGTCCCAACCGAGATTCCTGCAACTACTCTTGCCCCTATCAACACCCAGCGAATACCTGAGGTCAACTCGAATTTACCCCCTGGTTACCATGCGTTGAATCCTTTGTTGAATGTTTCCCATCCAACACCTCCACAAACTCCAGTTGGTTCTCCAGGTGGTCCTTAGTTTCCTGGGCATCCTATTCCCGGTTTCATCCCGACACTCGCTCAGTTTCCTACTGGAAATCCTAATACTAGTAGCACTATCCCAACTGTTGCACCAAACTTGCACATTCCGGTTGGTGGACAGGGTAGTACGATTCCTTTTCATTTTCCGGGACATAACACAGTTACCACACAACCTACGGTTGGTACACAACTCCCGGGGGGGGCTAGACCTATGGTAGGGAGACCAACCTCTCCTTTAGGGCAAAACATACCTCCTGAGTTGGCCCAGTATTGGCAACAGCTTTTACGAAACATACCTCTTGCTGGGGGGCAAGCAACAGTCCCTCCTGTAGGCCAACCATATCCAGGTGTGACTAATCCTATTTGGGGTTCAGGTCAAACTTCCCAACCTCAGGTCCCTGCTCAAACTCAAGGTTCTAATCCTTGGGGCTACTACCCTATCCAGCAACCACCGAACCAACCCGGAGCTTCTCTCTACGGAAAGTCTACTTATGCTCCTACTAGTCTTCCAACAGGGCTTCCACCCCAAATTCATCAGTACCCGCAAGTAAACTGACAATTTCTTTTTCTTGCTACTTTGGATTTTCCAGATTTGACTAGGATTCTCAATGATCCTATTCTTCACTCTCCTCAATGGTCTGCTATTCCTGCTAAACTCCCATCGGATATTCCGAAATTCGATGGTAAGGCGGGAGAGGACCCAAATAATCATGTCATGACTTTTCATTTATGGTGTTCGTCCAACTCGTTGATGGATGACTCCATTCGTCTACGTCTTTTTCAACGAACCCTGACAGGTTTCGCTGCGAAGTGGTATATTGAATTGCCACGAGGTTTCTTTTCCGATTTCAACACCCTAGCTATGTCTTTTCTCACACACTACCAGTTACTGATCCGTTATGATACTGGGACGAAGATTTTAACTTCCTTCAAACAAAGTTCAAGCACTCATATATTCGATCATATTCATGAGTGGCGAAGGAGGTGACGTCTCATTAAACTTGAGCTTCCCGATCAGTTACTGGCAGAATGGTTTACAAAATATTTTGTGAACAAAATCGGTAAAGACATTGCTATGGGCGGTGTTGTTACAGAAGAGCAGGCTATAAGTCGTGCTCAGTATCTTGATCTCGTTTATTCACAAACAAGAACTCTTTATGACTTATTACTTGATTTGCCTCGTCCTGGTACTTCCAGCACTTCAACTGCTCCAGTTGCCTCGCATGTAGCTGATGGTGTGATTGGTACTGCTCATACCCACTCACATTTGGTTTCAAGTACAACCCCTAAATCCAATTCTTCTAATGTTCAAAATGCTTCCTCTCCTTCTCCTCCCGTCGGTAAAACTTCTGAAGTGCACGTTGTTCAATCTACGTCGACCGGTAAAAATAAATCAAAGAAAGGGAGAGGCAAGAATAAGGAGAGTAAAAACAATAATCCGAATGAGCAAACCAAATCCCCTCCTGTTGAAGACCAGGATAAGCGCAAACCACGCTACCCTTGCCTTATCTGTGGTGACGATCACTACACAAAGGATTGTCCGAGACGTGCCGAGGTTAACAAGTTCCTACAAGGAACACTGAAACCTTCTACGCCGACAGTCTTGTCTCAACCCTTCCCCTCTCAACAACAGGCTTCATTGGTCATCCATGACCAACCCTCTACGTCTACAAACTCTTATGTTTTGATGCGCACCGATGATTCCAAGAAAGACAATGTTGCACTTACCACTAGAGCTAAAGACTATACTCCTTCTAAGGAGAAGGTTGACGATTTGCCTCCCGAATTGGTACAACTCTCTCCACCGAATCCACCTACGAATGGTCCTCTTCATCTCGAATGACCAAATCTTGATATAGTCTTACGACCTCCAAAAGGTGTCGTTAAAAAGTCGGCATTCAATCCTCATGCTCGTGCGGCCCAGAACTATAGCATTGTCGAAGATCTGGCCCAAGCACCTTCAGCGATGTCTGCCCTTGAAGTCCTTTAGTCTTGTCCTGCGCAACGAAGGGATCTGTTGAAAGCCATAGGTGGAATTGATCCTACCGATACGAATTTGATAGTCTTTGACTTGGACGACCATGTTCCAAGGTTACCCCCACAGCTTGCATTTCAGATACAAGTTATTGTCGCTGACAAGAGTGTTTGTCGGACTGTTGTTGACGAGGGTGCCTCTACGTGCGTAATGTCTTTTACATTTTGGAAATCCATTGGCTCTCCTCCCTTGAACGAATCACAAAACACATTGAGAGCCTTCAACGGCTCTGGTTTTAAGCCTTACGACGTTCTTCCGTCGTTGCCAGTCACTCTCAAAGGTAAAACCGTCCAGGTTGAAGTGGAAGTTTTCGATGCTCCTCTAGATTATAATCTTCTACTTAGACGTAGCTGGGTCGATTCTATGCGAGCTGTTGTGTCAACCCTTTTCCGTGTCGTACGATTTCCTCACCAGGGAAAAGTGGTTACGGTTGATCAACTTGCCTTCTTTAATGTTGATACTCGCACCGGCAACGTGTCGTTCATAGCTAAAACCCCACCGGGTTACGAGAATGTTGGAGTCGGTCTTTTAAAAGACTCTTCGTTAATGGGTACTTTCCCCATACCGCAACCACCCGATATTCCACGCCCGTCAGTCGCTTCCATTAATATGATCTCTACTGTACCTCATGAACTTCCTGTGTCTGCTGACCCTTGGATAGTCCCTGATCCTGGAGATCATGTCCATTTCGGCGACGTCATGTCGTTAAGTCCGGTTGAGTCCGCTTATCAAGCAATTCAATCGGCAACCCTGCCTACTTCTTCTCTTGATGAGTTGTCTCCTGATCCTTTCCGTGTCATCTTTCCCACTGACGAGATGATCATGTCTGTCATGGAGGACACCCATTGGGACAATGGCCATCATCGTTCCATACTATTTCTAGGACAACAGACTCTTGAGAATTATCAGCGGATTTTGACTTCGTCGACCATTGTTGTTATATCCACGGTTCCCCAATCTACACGTGATGTGTTTGCGGAAGGGAACCTCAGTAACATTTCGCCCACGATACCCATAAATATTTCCGTGAAACCTGGAATAGTCGAGAATGTTCATATTGGAGCTTCGTGTTCTCCCGAAGAAATTGTCACTTATACTTCCTTGTTTAAAGAATTGTGTGATATCTTTGCCTCGAGTTATGAAGAGATGCCGGGTATTGACCCCGCTATTGTGGTCCACGAAATTAAGACATACCCCGGAGCTAAACCAGTCCAGCAGTGCCTTCGTCCTGTCCATCCACGTAAAGCGGCAGCCATTAAACTTGAAGTTGAAAAACTTCTTAAAGCCGGTTTTATTTATCCAATGGCGTTGACAAAATGGGTTTCCAACCCAGTGTCGATTGATAAGAAAGGTGGTAGTATACGTGTTTGTGTTGATTATCGGGATATCAACAAAGCTTGTCCAAAGGACAATTTTCCAACCCCTTTCGTTGACCAGATTATCGATGATTGTGCCGGCAGTGAAATCTTTTCCCTCATGGATGGATTTTTCGTCTATAATCAAATCAATATCGCTCCTGAGGACCAACATAAAACGGATTTTATTTGTTCTTGGGGTACTTTCGCCTACAGGAAACTCCCCTTCGGTCTGAAGAATGCAGGTGCTACGTTCCAACGTGCTATGTCTTACGCATTTCACGATATCAAGCATATTGTTCAACCTTATTTGGACGATTTGCCGGCTCACTCTTTACGTAGAGTCGATCAACCTAATCATCTCCGAGCAATTTTTGTTCGTTGTCGATTCTATCGCATTCACTTGAATCCTCATAAATGTGTCTTTTGCGTAGAATCTGACCATCTCCTCGATTTCATTGTTTCACGCCATGGGATCCAGGTAGATCCTATCAAGGTCGAGGCGATTCTTAATCTCCCTCCTCCTTCTTCTTTACGCCAGTTACAAAGTTTGCAGGGGAAAGCAAACTTTCTTCGTCGCTTCATCCTGGATTACGCTGAGATTACTCGGGGTTTTACACGTCTTCTAAAGAAAGGTTCAGAGTTTGTCTGGGATAAGGTTGCTAATAACGCTTTTGAAGCCTTGAAATTATCCCTTACGAAACCTCCTCTTCTTTTCCCTCTCGATTATAGTCAGGATTACTTTCTTTATTTAGCTGTGTCCGAGTATACTATCGGAATGGTTCTCGTTCAAGAGGATGATGCCCACGATGAGCATGTTATATATTACTTGAGTCGAAGTTCAACTTCCACGAAAATTAAATACCAACATGTTGAAAAGTTGGCCTTGGCTGCTGTCCAAGCAGTTCAAC
>ML784999.1:338835-375747 GCA_009831015.1 Picea engelmannii
GGTTGTACTTAAAGAAGTACTATGCATGAGTCATTTGTGCACTAGTGCTTGTATTTTATGTATCATACTGAGTGTGTGTGTTATTTTTAGTTTTGCGTTTGACGTTATTTGGTCTCTGCCCTTACGTGACGTTGTGTTTGATTGCCAGATGTCGGAGTATTCACTACCTTATATTTGCTTCGCCGACGGTGCTAGCCGTAGTACTCGGAACCTAGCTTTCGCTGCCTGGGCAATCTATGCCCCAACAAACGAGCTTGTATCTTTACGAGGTGTATGTCTTGGCCGAGAAACCAACAACATTGCAGAGTATAGCGTCGTTATTGAGTTATTGGTTGATGCTATCTCTCTCGGGATTTGTCACTTGGTTGTGCGACTTGACTCGCAGCTAGTAGTACTACAGTTAAGTAATGTCTAATCTATTCGAAGTCCTACTTTATTAAGGGTATATTTGCGGATTCGCCTCTTGGAACGACATTTTGATCATATTGAATATCAACACATTCCTAGATGTCTTAATACATTGACAGATGCTTTAGCTAATTATGTATTGGACAGGCATTTAAATCACTTATAAATCAAACACATTAAAATGTACACAATGTAAAGTAAGCCGGTAGAAACCATGCATATATATATAACGATCAAAGTTTGTTTTTACAAAATGTGTCCGAAGACCAAAATATCAAAATTGAAGCCCATGGCTTCTACATAGTGACATCAATGATGTTCAAGATAGCACACTAATGTCCTAGCAACTCTGCAGAGCAAGCGACCCATAGAGGCAGAGACTCCCACAGTGTGACGCTGATCACGTCGTGGAATCTCCTCTAGAGTCATATCTGGAACGTCTGCCATCAGACACTCTAAGTTCTGCTCCACTGTCAGATAGTCCTCGGCGTACTGTGGAACTTCTACTGCTGCCTCTCCTCGACGCTGGACAGGAGAACTACCAGCAGGTCTGTATGCCCCGACGTCTGTGTTATCAATAAAAATTTGATGTTAGTCTTTGGATAAATCTATAAAACCAAAAACATTTAATATGTTAAAAATACAAAAACATTTAAAAAATTAAGGTTGGTGTACTTCTTACCGAGGTCTCCCCACTGTGCATCCTCGGGCAGTGCAGGGTCAGGATCACCACGGAAATCTAAGCCAGCGTATGCATAATCTTCTACCATCAGCACTTGGCCTTGAAGCCAGTCGAAGAACATATCATCATACCTGACAATCGGTCTTGCCACATGTCTGGCCATGAGTCGGCACCATCGTAACATCCTTGGGTCCCTGGGACCCGGAAAGTGCCACTCAGCCTGAAGCCTAAACACCGGGACCCCCTCACAAAAGAAAGACACTAACAGAGATCCATACCCGAACTATTTTAGATCTCCACGCCTGCATTTGGTCATTTGTTTCTTGAGACTGCGTAAAACTGCGTCAGCCCAGTTGAATACCCGGGGCTCAGTACACTCAATGGCATACTGAAAATAGCTCTGCAGAGCCATATGTGGGGCAGCACTTCATGCCATCCAATTAATAGTAAAGAGAATGGTATGGAGAGTTATATCAGTCACTCCCCAAATGGCCGCTTTCTCTTTTTGTCGTTCAGCCTCAGGCACGCAGTACTGCCTGCAATACTCACTCATTTTTAAACCACCCCTTCAGCTACCGGTCAAACTGACATAGGACCCTCGTCTGGATAACCCAGTCAAGAAATAGATATCCTTGATATCAATGGTCAAGGTATGAGCTCCCACGATGAAGACTTGTTGATCCAGGTCCCACATTCGGATCAAGTACTCTAGCAATCGAACTTGGGCTCTCATGCCCAGGATGCGGAAATATTTCAAGAGACCACAATTTCTTAAGGAAGAAATGGTTTGAGGGTGATTTTCGGCATTTGTATTATCTTCCTCATGTTTTCGTTCTCTCCATTCGAGCACCATTATGATGGTTACAAACCTGCATGGGAAACATATGAAGATGGTCAAAACTCTCTTTCATGAAATAAACCTTTTTTATTGGCTAAACATTACAAAAAATTTTGAACTTTGCGTTGTTCGTAGGTGACCTATGGCACACAGTGCGAACTTCTCGCATGCTGCCTTAGGTCCGCCTGCGAGAATGAGACATTCTCGCAGGTCCCGTATGGGCAGCCTGTGAGAATCCCTCTACACGCATAGGGTTTCAAAAATTGACTCAAAACTTAAAATTTAACCAATGAAATCATGAATTTGAACCATGAAAAGATAAAGAATGGAGAGCTTACCAAAACACCGCAGACGGCTCGAGGAATGATGGCCCGAAGCTCTCGAAAATCGACGATGAAGGTGGAAGGTAAAATGGAAGTTTTTGCACTCAAATGGTAAAAGGGTAAAATGATATGGTAAAATGTGTTATGGGTTTGTTTTAATTAATTTTTTTACTATGTCAAAAGTGGATTTTTTATATTTATTCATTATTTAACCCTAATTGCTAATGAGGAAATGAGTGAAGTGAATTGCAGGTATGAAACATGGAGGGTTATGGACGATTTTTTGGTGTGGTATAGTTTTAATTGTTTTCTATGGTTTTGATATAAAACCTCGAGTGTTTTTTATCCGTTCTTGCGCTGGTCAAAAATATAAGAACGTGATCGAGCGTTGTTTTATCTCTTTTCCGGGCTCGTTGTGGTTATACGAAAAAGGAACCCCCCTGGAGTTATCTTTAAGCTCTTTTCAGACTCTCTAAACAGGAAAAGATTGTCGAGCGACCTTGCTATTTTCACGCTCGATAAAGTATTTGAAGTATGCGTCCTTCGAGCGATAGTTTGACCATTTTTCGGTCTCGTTGGACTATTGTACAAAAAAGGAAATGAGAGAGTTCTCTTTTAAGTGTTTTTCCAAACTCTATAATCTTGAAAAACCTTCGAGTTTTCTATCTCTGGACTCGTTAAACAAACATTGACAGACCCGTAATGGGACCGAACCACTCCTTCCTAGGGTTCGTTAAAGATACTCTGAGGGACTCGTCCGAAGGATGAGCTTATATCAACAAGCATATGTGATCCTCTTCAAGCTTGCGTAAAAATAAAGAGGTACTTGCCAAAAATGGTGGGGGGGAATTTGGGAACGGGATATGTTTCATCGTTGAGTTGATTGGCAGTAAGTGTCGCTCTTGAACATAACACCCCCTATTCATCATTTGAAGTCGGTTTTGGGAAATCCATTTGTCTCTCTTTCGATTTGATAAAAAGGTCTTTCCATGTATCGTCTTTGAGTCAATGCTGCCAAATCATTGGTCGTGTCATCCATATGTTCAAGAGCAGTCCGTCTGAAGCCTCTATTTGAGTCAGCCATCTGCAGTTATCCATTCATTCCGTGTCGGCCTTCCCTGTGCCAAAGTCCAATTGCCACATACTCTGTTTCACATTCAAACTCTTTTACTCATTTCATGTCATTGATGGGGGATACATCAAGGCCCTCCTGTGACGAGTCTTGTTCCGTCGACTTCAGCACATTATCCAGAATCAAGGCTTATAAATTATTCAGTACCTTGGAGCTTGCATGCCTCAATGGCAAGTTCCTCGCTTTCAACAGTGGGTTTACATCATTGACCCCTGATCGAGAGATTCCGTCGGGTGTTCGACATCAACTCATTTATTCACAGTCGATGGATTGTACTGTAGTACCTTGAGAGTCATTGATATCAATGGTGATTTCCCTCGCACTTGTTAACGGTTACATCAATGACCAGTAATCAAGTGGTTTCTACCATGTTCGACCTCGACACATGTAATCACATGGTTAGATTCGTACTTTGGGCAATGAGATTGAAGACCCTGGATATTGTCTCTCTGACCCAGGTTGCGATGGAGTGTGTATAATTTGCGACACATAGATCCACTGTGTATGTTTCATGGCTATGTCATCTTGATTAAAAATTTGTCGCACAGATCCACAGTGTATTCAAGTGGCTGTGCTATATTATGACTGCATGGATCCACAGTGTATGATTGGTGGCCATGACCTTTGTTTATGATGTCATCGGTCTGTGATCTGAGTATGGGAATGCCTACCTCAGGAATTGGGATATATGATATTCTGTTGATGCTTGGATGTTTGCAGGTCTCTGATTAGATGTGCTCTTGGTTCTTGACACACACATGCAGCTTACAAAGTCTATCGACTGTCACTAGTTCCACTCTCAGACTTTGGGGGGCATTCTATTATCCACAATTTTGGTCATCGAGATGATATCATGATGATGTTATGATGATAGAAAATCAAGCTCTTCACTAAGAACACTTTCCTGAAAGAAGTTACATTTGTCTGCTTCCAGAGATCATGTTTTAAGGATGTTCGCAGGCTACCTATGTATCTGCCTGCGAGAATGCCTGATTCTCGCAGGCTGCATTAAGCTGGAGTGCGAACCTCTCACACTGTAACTAATAGCCAGGGTGAGAACATGTTTCAAAGGAAGGAAAAAGATAAGATCTCGAATCTTCTAGAAGGGAATATTCTAAAAACATGAGTTGGCTTCGAATGGTTATTCAAGTGCTGGCATTCCAGATATCTTGGGATCATTTCCTATCCAAGTAATTAATCTATCTTCTCCTATATATTGAGGAGATTGCTCATGGAAAGGGTTAAGAAGAATAAGCAGCAAGCTAGCAAGAGATTGATTGGAGAATTAGTGCAAGACTGTATGGAGAACTGATGCTACAGCAGCAAGAGACAACAGCAAGGTCATCACAAGTGGTTGATTTTCTTCATGCATGAGCAAGTGTGTGTGTCAGAGCTAGGAGCCATCGAAAGGAGACCTACGACATCAAGGCTCGGGTTGTAAGTTTCACTTTCAATTAATTCAATACAGTAATATGTCACTTTCCCATAAAGATGATGTCACTTTATTACATAACTCCTTGATCATATATATAGACTAGTTATTGAATATATTGATCTACCTTCACTTCGATTGGTTTGAACTGTTGTGATCTGAATGGGGCAAGAGCATCAAAGCGAAGCTTGGAACAACAGAGATCTAAGGAAAGTGTTCATAAGGTATGTCCATGATCCTCATCTCTCAGTTCATTCAATAGGCTACATCTAGGGAAAGTGTATTATTCTGTCATGTTTTGTTCTAGATCCAGGTGGATCTAGGGAGATCGGTTTGTGTCCACACTCACGGATTTATCCTGAAACAGTAGGATCGACCGATGATGGGATCAGATCGACCACCTTGGCACTCTTTAGAGGAAGAGTGGGATTGACCGATGATGTAACCGGAGAAACCACTTTGGCACTCTTCGAATGAAGGGTGGGACCGACCAAGGAAGGGACTGGATTAGTCACTTTGAAACTCCTCAAAGGAGGAGTGGGAACGACCAATGGAAGAACCAAATTGACCCCTTTGGCACTCTTAAGAGGAGGAGTGGGATTGACCGATGAAGTAACTAGAGAAATCACTTTGGCACTCCTTAATGGAGGAGTGGGATCGATCGATGGTGGAACCATATCGACCACTTTGGTTTCACTCTTTTGATGAACAATGGGGTTGATCGATGATGGGACTGGATCGAGCACTTGGGTTTCACATTTCAGATGAAAAGTGGGGTTGATCGATGATGGCACTGGATCAGCTACTTAGGTTACTGGTTCAACCAAGGATGAAACTAGATTGACCACCTAATCAACCAGATTGACCAGGGATGGAACTGGATTGACCATTCCATCAACTAATGATGGATTGGGGGAAATATTACAATAACCATTTGGAAGTTTAAGATTTTCCAAAAGAGAATAAGCATCGTCCATACAAGGAAAAAGGTGAGAATAATGATCACCTTCGCATAACATACAAGGAAATTTGACAGTTGTCTTCTTCTTACCAACCTTAACGTCACTAGTTGATAGGCTATCACCAGCATGTATAGTAGAGGCTAATGATGTGGAGGACCACACTTCTAATACCTTGGGAATACCAGGGCAATCCCTTAGAAAGTGGTCACTGTTACAAATATTGCAAGGGAATTTTGGTTTTAGATTCTTCGTATTAATCTTATCGACCTCATCAACAATTCCAGTACTATTAATAGTAAATGGTTTCTTAGATCCAATATATGATATGGTTGGAGGCTCGGTCCTTTTCAGACTCTTCTTCTTCTTCTCTTTATGTTTCTTCTTCTTCTTATCAACCTAGCTACTTGCTTTAGAGATTTCACTAGGCGAAGAAGGAGAAAGGGAAGGAGATTTAATGGGTGAAGAAGGTGAAAATTTGGCATGAGGTTGATCTGTGGGTGGTGTTCTTACATATGAAGCACCTGCATTCGAGATCACTGGAGTGGAAAACAACCATACCGGTAACCCAATTGTGAGACCTAGAAGGCTCAAAGTAGCGATGTAAGGAGGACCAATGTTTCCATAAGAAGGAAAAACAAGGGGTTCCCCTGGCAAAAGGGTTCCTTCATTGGTCATTCTAGGAACTGACACCATAAAAAATAAATATCCAACCTAGATTCTGCTAGGGAGAACAAACAGCACAGGCTAAAAATCTAGTAAGCAAGCAAACAAACAAAACCTTCTCACAATGAGCACACTAGTTGGTGATGAAATCCAACATCGCGGGAACAAAGTAAGAAGGGGCTGAGATAGAACGGGTAGAAAAGTTACGTTGAGGACCTGCTTAACAGACTTACAACCTAGTGCAAGATCCCACACATAATCGTGGGTATACCCTCCAAGGAGCCCGAGTGAGTCTGGCCAATGACAATTCCAGGTACCGTGAAGACTTTCCCCTCAATAGTCACCTTATGTAAAGACCCTAAAGAGATAGGCCACTAAGGTTACCAACTACAATGGTGATGCTTGGGGAAACAGTCGACAGTCCGATCCACACACAAGGGCAGGGTATCTAGCCTGAAATCAACTTGAAAGGATTCCACTCATCATTGTGGGTATACCTTCAAGCGACCCCCATAATACGTGCAATATCTACACCAAGAGCAACAAAGCAAGGTGAGTAACTCTGTCAGTCTTAATGTGACCTCGGGTTTGACCATTGTGTGAGAATGGATTCCTAGGACAAAATGTAGCAATTGGATTTCACCGCTCCCTAACACAAGATCCTATGTTTGTTTGCAGCTTTGGAAAGTTATCTTGCACACCTATTCCAAAACCCTACAACTAATCTAATGTAGGTTTTCTACCAGAAAATGTAAAAATGTCTAATCAATTTTAGTTTAGCGCTTTATTTTTAAGGTTGTTGTTACTCAAAAGGAAAATGGCGTGGAAAATATGGTGGTTTGGCTTACTCGAAATTTATGAAAAGAGATGAAGATGAAATCTTTTCATTTTGATGAAAGATATGCTACAAGAAGGAGAAAACATTCATCATTCCAAATGCACAATCTCCCAAAATGCCAAAAAACATGCAATTCTGCTACTTCAAATGCAAGCTAGTTTCACTACCCAAAAGAAAGAATGCATTTGTCTTCTTTGTTTTATTATGATGTATACAGAAAGTAAATACAAAACCTTCAATTCTCCACTACTTTCAATCAGGAGAAAGAGTCATATGCAGATGCAAAAGACACAAAGCAAAAGGGCTACAAACAAAGTATGCACTCAAGGCAGTGAGGTATGAAGGAAAACAAGTAGAAGATTGTTCCGACATACAAGAACACCATCAAGGATTCTACAACCAATCAAGCATTCAAGGACCACAATAAAATGTGAAGAAGAATCCATAAATGATAGGGAAAAAGAGAAACCAATAAAAACTGTCCCAATAAAAACGCAGCTAGAAAAGGCAATTTCACATTTATGAAAGAGGTTTCAATATCAAATCAAGACAAAAGAGAGTGAAAAGTGTCAAAAAACATCAAAAACCAATCCACACAACTTCACAAAAATCATTGCCTTCCAAAAATCATTTTTAAGTGGTTTTCTTCCTGACAAATGCTTTTTACTCTTCATCAAATGATTTATCTTCCTTAAACAAGTCTTTGAAGGTGTCCTAAGTGTCCCTGTGATGTCATTAGAGACACGACATAGGCAAGATGGCAATATAATGTTTGTGACACTTAAGACCAATAATGCGACACTTGAAACACTAGTAATGACGACAATAGGTCATAATTGAAGTGAGTAATTTTGATGTGTAACATCTATGCTCGGACCTCGTCGGGGACATGGACTGAAAAATGATCGAGAGCAGTATGCTCTGATACCACTGATCTGGATTATTTTAGGCATGAAATGAGAGCGGAGATATTATAAAAAATGCACAGAGATATCACGGATATTCAATAATATAACATAAATGTATTAGTGATGCAACCATAAACACAGATATATAGTAATACATGATTTCTATTAATGAAATAAATGTATAGAGACTGTAAAAATACAGAATGAAAGACTCGCTAGACTGGTGGCAGCTTATCTCTGAGAAGAGATGTGACGGCTACTCACATTCACCAGAAGATGATTACAATGAGGCTTTGAAGGCCTTTTTACAATAAACAAGAATGCCAAAAACCATAGACATCCAAAAACCTAACCCTAGGAGATGAAGCGCCAAAAGTCATGTGGGCTCCATTTGGGTAAGTTAGTACATCAACTTCTCGGGGTCATAACTTTCGCATACGATCTTCGTTTTAGGAGTATGGTAGCACGTTGGAAAGGTATCGTAGAGGAGATTAATTTTTGGAGATAAATCATGCCTTATAATATATTTCAGAAGCTCGATCCCGAAAAACCTTCATTTAGGCCCTCAAAATGGCCCCAGAAGTTAAAAACTGCTAAAAATAGTAAATTTTCAAAATTGCCAGAAAACTGTATTGAGCCAGTCAAAAAAGGTGGATGGACACCAATATCCACCTGGATCAATCCTCCCTCCTTAGGAAACAATGGTCTCCATTGTGATGAGTTCCCGAGGGAGAGGGAAAAGCATAGTGTAAGCATAGATACATGAGAGGACAGTGTGCAAAAGGAATATTTTCGCTTTGTTGCAGCCTTGTCAACCTGCTTCTGTTGGATAGAAGTTGCTTGGGGCGAGGTTGTCATGGTTGCAGTGTCCTTATGTTCTCCTTTTGAATAGATTGTGAACAAGCTGAATTTTGCAATATGAGATACTACCTTGCGGTACTTTTAAGGTGGAAAACTAGTTAGAACTACCTCTGGTACTCTGTAGAGATGACCCCCCAAAGTAATAATGACACTACGGGATCGAGACTCATAAACATCATGGTGTCTCCACATATATGGTTGGCCCAAGAGTACATCACAGACATCCAGTAGGGAAACATCACATAATACCTCATCCTTGAAGGGTTGGATGTCGTATGATAATCGACATTGTTGGCTGACACGGATATCTCGTCCTTGGAAAAGCCACCCAATGTTGTTCGCAGGTGTGGTGTTGTCGACAATCCCAATTGTTTGACGGCCTCTACTGAGATGAGGTTCTTCTAGCTTCTGCTATCAACAATAAAATGCAGTGGGGTCCCCTTCACCCACATCTATGAATGAAAAAGGTGCTCCCCCTCTTCAGGATCTATTGGTTCTTCTGGTTGAATTGTTGTGGTCTCAATAATAGCAGTGGGGTCTGCATCAATGATCAGTCCTTTACCAGTATTTTAAGAATCAGAGTTAGGCTCCTTGTATTTGATCTCGGCCACCAATGACTGTTTTGAGCGACATTCAACGGTGTTGTGCCAGGGGCTTTTGTGGAAATCACAACATTTTCCAGTGTCCTTCTTTGTCTTCCCGTGACCCTTCTTTTCCTGTGGCTTGGACTAGTTTTCGGGAGACTGTTTGTTAGGGTCGCCTTTGTTATAATTTGGTTGTTGCGAATTTGTAGACCCGAACTCTTGTTTGTTCTAGTGCTTAAATTTCTTCTCTATTTTAACAGCATATCGATAGGCAGCACCAAGTGATGAGATGTCCAGAAAATCCATTTCAGTTTGGATGTATCTGTGTAGAGCCCCACGGTATTTCATAACCAAATGTCATTCAAAGTCTTTGATACCCAACTTGGTGTGCAAGGTATGGAAGGTATTGTTGAACTCCGGAACTTCTTGGCCCCTCTCTTGTCACAATGTGGTCCATCTCATGTACTGGTCCTCATAGTTGCCAACAGGGTAATATTGTTCCTTTACCACATCCACAAAAAAATCCAAACTGGGCTCGACCCCATATATTCTAGACTCCTATGTGGAAATATGCTCCCAGTAAGTTTCCCACCAATGTTTGAAATGGGGGAGAGCCCTACTGAGCATGAAGATGATCTTTTATCTGTCGGAAAAATTGTGAACAGAGAAATAACTTTCTAACAGATTTAACCATTTATCTAGAGCATCTGCATCTATCTGACCTTCAAATATAGGAATATCAAAATTGACCTGTACCTTAAAAGGCGAGGTGCCTCCAAAGTAGCCTCTTGATGAATATGCGCCTGATGCTATTAGGAGGCATTGAATGATGTGGGAAAAATTCTCCATCATTTCATCCCTCTGTCGCGTGAGAGCTTGCTCAAGCAACAGACTTATAGGATCGTCTGCTCCATCATTTTTCTTTTCTTCCGCCATGGAGGGTTTCTTGGGAATGCGAGAGAGATTGTCTTCAAGAGAGACAAGCTCGAGACCCAACTTGTTATACTCAGACCTCGTCGGGGAAATGCACTGAAAAACGATCAAGAGCAGTCTGCTCTAATACCACTGATCTGGGTTATTTTCGGCATGAAATGAGAGCGGAGATATGATAAAGAAATGCATAGATATATCGCAGAGATTCAATAATATAAAAGAAATGTATCAGAGATGCAACAATAAACATAGATATACAATAATACACGATTTCTATTAATGAAAGAAATGTACAGAGACTGTAAAAATACAGAGTGAAAGACTCGCTAGAATGGTGTCAGCTTATCTCTGAGAAGAGATGTGACGTCTACTCGCATTCACCAGAAGATGATTAAAATGAGGCTTTGAATGAATTTTTACAATAAAAATGAATTCCAAAAACCCTATACATCCAAAAACCTAACCCTAGGAGATGAAGTGCCAAAAGTCATGTGGGCCCCGTTTGGGTAAGTTAGTACATCAACTTCCTGGGGTCGTAACTTTCACATACAATGTTCGTTTTAGGTGTATGATAGCCCGTTGGAAAGGTATCGTCGAGGAGATTAATTTTGGGGGATCAATAATGCCTTTGGATATCATTGAAAAGCTCATTCCTGAAAAACCTTCATTTAGGCCCTCAAAATGGCCACGGAAGTTAAAAACTACTAAAAATAGTAACTTGCCAAAATTGTCAGAAAATTGTTTTGAGCCAGTCAGAAAAGGTGGGTGGCCACCGATATCCACCTGGCTCAATCCTCCCTCCTTAGGAAGAAATTTTCTCCATTGCGTTGAGTTCCCAGGGGAGAGGGAAAAGCGTTTGTTGAATCTGCATCTTGGTGAGTTGTTTGCCTTGCTGGAGACGTCGCGCTGCTCAGTTTGTGGAAGTCTGTAACGAACCTCTTGAGGTTGAGGTTGTTAAACAAGTAGAGATACATGAGAGGACGGTGTGCAAAAGGAATATTTTCGCTTTGTTGGAGCCTTTTCGACCTGCTTATGTTGTATAGAAGGTGCTTGGGGCAAGGCTATAGTGATTGTGGTGTCCTTTTGTTCTCCTTTTGAACGGATTGTTAAGAAGATGAATTTTGCAGTATGAGATACTACCTTGTGGTACCTTTTAGGTGGAACAGTAGTTAGAACTAATGACAATACGGGGTCAAGACTCATAAACAACATGACGTCTCCACATATATGGTTGGCCCAAGAGTACATCACAGACATCCATTGGGGCAACATCACATAATACCTCATCCTTGAAGGGTTGGATGTCCTATGATAATCGACACTATTGGCTGACACAGAGATCTCATCCTTTTCGAAGCCACCTAATGTTGTATGGTTTCGGGTGTGGTGTTGTTGAAAATCCCAATTGTTTTACGACCTCTACTTATATGAGGTTCTTCTAGATTCCGCTATAAACAATAAAATGCAGTGGGGTCCCCTTCACCCACATTTGTGAATGAAAAAGGAGCTCCCCCTCTTCAGGATCTATTGGTTCTTCTGGTTGAATTATTGTGGTTGCGACAATAGCAGTGGGGTCTGTGTCAATGATCTATCCTTTACCAGTATTTTTAGAATCATATTTTGAATCAAGGTTCGGCTCCTTGTCTTTGATCTCGGCCACCAATGACTGTTTTGAGTGACATTCATCGGTGTTTTTCCAGGGGCTTTTGTGGAAATCACACCATTTCCTAGTGTCCTTCTTTGTCTTCCTGTGACCCTTCTTTTCCTGTGGCTTGGACTATTTTTCGGGATACTGTTTGTTAAGGTCATCTTTGTCATACTTTGGTTGTTGTGAATTTGTAGACCTAAACTCTCATTTGTTCTAGTGCTTAAATTTATACTCTATTTTAACATCATAATGATAGCCATCACTGAGTGATGAGATGTCCAGAAAATGAATTTCAGTTTGGATGTATCTGTGTAGAGCCCCACGGTATTTCAGAACCAAATGTCATTCAGATTCTTTGATACCCAACTTGGTTTGCAAGGTATGGAAGGAATTGGTGAACTCCAGAACTGTTTGGCCCCTCTCTTGCCGCAGTCTGGTCCATCTCATGTACTGGTCCTCATAGTTTCCAACAGGGTACTACTGTTCCTTTACCGCATCCAAAAAAAAATCTCGAGTGGGCTCAACCCCATATATTCCAGAATTCTCTGTGGAACTCTTCTCCCAGTAAGTTTCCCACCAATGTTTGACATGGGGGAGAGCCTCAAGGAGTGCAAAGATGATCTTTTCTCTGTCGAAAAAAATTTGAACAGAGAAATAACCTTGTAACATATTTAACCATTTATCTAGGGCATTCGCATATATCTAAGCTTCAAATATAAGAATATCAAAATTGACTTGTACCTTTAAAGGTAAGGTGCCTCCAAAGTGGCCTTTTGATGAATATGCACCCGATGCTATCGGGAGGCATTGAAGGATGTGGGAAAAATTCTCCATCATTTCGTCTCTATGTCACGTTAGAGTTTGCCCAAGAAACAGACTTATAGGATCGTTTTCTCCGTCATTTTTATTTCCTTCCGCCATGGAGGGTTTCTTGGGCGTGCGAGAGGGATTATCTTCAAGAGAGACAAGCTCGAGACCTAAATTGCTATACTCGGACCGCGTCGGGGACATGCACTGAAAAATGATCAAGAGCAGTCTGCTCTGATACCATTGATCCTCATTGGTTTCGGCACTAAATGAGAGCGGTGATATGATAAAGAAATGCACAGAGATATCACAGATACTCAATAATATAACATAAATGTATCAGAGATGCAACCATAAACACATATATACAGTAATACATGATTTCTATTAATGAAATAAATGTATAGATACTGTAAAAATACAGAGTTAAAAACTCGCTAGAATGATGGCAGCTTATCTCTGAGAAGAGATGTGACGGCTACTCGCATTCGCCACAAGATGATTACAATGAGGCTCTGAAGGCCTTTTTACAATAAAAAGGAATGACAAAAACCCTAGACATCCAAAAACCTAACCCTAGGATATGAAGCGCCAAAATTCATGTGGGCCTCGTTTGGGTAAGTTAGTACATCAACTTCCCAGGGTCGTAACTTTCACATGTGATCTATGTTTTAGGCATATGATAGCCCGTTGGAAATGTATCATCGAGGAGATTCATTTTGGGGGCTCAATCATGCCCTCATTTATCATTGAGAATCTATATCCCGAAAAACCTTCATTTAGGCCCTCAAAATGAACCTGGAAGTTAAAAATTCCTAAAAATAGTAAATTGCCAAAATTGCCAGAAAATTGTTTTGAGCCAATCGTAAAAGGTGGGTGGCCACCGATATCCATCTGGATCAATCCTCCCTCCTTAGGAAGCAATGGTATCCATTACATTGAGTTCTCGGGGGAGAGGGAAAAGTGTTTGTTGAATCTGCATCTTGGTGAGTTGCTTTCCTTGTTGGAGACGTCATGTTGCTCAGTTTGTGGAATTTTGTCACGAACATGTTGAGGCTGATGTTGTTCAACAAGTTGAGATACATGAGAGAACGGTGTGCAGAAGGAATCTTTGCGCTTTGCTACAACCTTGTCGACCTACTTTTGTTGGATAGAAGGTGCTTGGGGCGAGATTGTAGTGGTTGCAGTGTCCTTATGTTCTCCTTTTAAACAGATTGTGAAGAAGCTAAATTTTACGGTATGAGATACTACCTTGTGGTACTTTTTAGGTGGAATAGTAGTCGGAACTACCTATGGTATTTTTTAGAGATGACCCCCCAAAGTAATAATGACACTACAGGGTCAAGACTCATAACTAGCATGGCGTCTCCACATATATGGTTGGCCCAAGAGTACATCATAGACATCCACTAAGGAAACATCACATAATGTCTCATCCTTGAAGGGTTAGATGTTGTATGATAATCAACACTATTGGCTGACACAGAGATCTCGTCCTTCGTGAAGCCACCCGATGTTGTATGGTTGTGGGTGTGGTGTTGTCGACAATCCCAACTATTGGACAACCTCTACTGAGATGAGGTTCTTCTGGCTTCTGCTATCAACAATAAAATGCAGCAGGGTCCCCTTCACCCACATCTGTGAATGAAAAAGGTGCTCCCCCTCTTCAGGCTCTGTTGGTTCTTCTAGTTGAATTATTGCGGTCGTGACAATAGCAGTGGGGTTTGCATCAATGATCTGTCATTTACCAGTAATTTTAGAATCAGATTATGAATCAGGGTTCGTCTCCTTGTCTTTGATCTCAGCCACCAATGACTGTTTTGAGCGACATTCATCGGTGTTGTGCCAGGGGCTTTTGTGGAAATCACACCATTTTCCGGTGTCTTTCTTTGTCTTCCCGTGACCCTTCTTTTCCTGTGGCTTGGATTGGTTTTCGGGAGACTGGTTGTTAGGGTCGTCTTTGTCATACTTTGGTTGTTGCGAATTTGTAGACCTGAACTCTTGTTTGTTCTGGTGCTTAAATTCCTACTCGATTTTAACAGCATATCGATAGGCAGCACTGAGTGATGAGATGTCCAGAAAATCCATTTCAGTTTGGATGTATCTATGTAGAGCCCCACGGTATTTCATAACCAAATGTCGTTCAATGTATTTGATACCCAAATTGGTGTGCAAGGTATGGAAGGTATTGGTGAAATCTGGAACTGCTTGGCCCCTCTCTTGTCGTAGTGTGGTCCATCTCATGTACTGGTCCTCATAGTTGCCAACAGGGTAATACTGTTCCTTTACCGCATCCACAAAAAAATCCCAACTAGGCTCGGCCCCATATATTCCAGAATCCTCTGTGGAACTCTTCTCCCAGTAAGTTTCCCACCAATTTTTGACATAGGGGATAGCCTTAACGAGTGCGAAGATGATCTTTTCTCTATAAGAAAAATTGTGAACAGAGAAATAACCTTCTAACAGATTTAACCATTTATCTAGGGCATCTGCATTTATCTGACCTTCAAATATAGGATATCAAAATTGACCTGTGCATTTGAAGGCAAGGTGCCTCCAAAGTGGTCATCTTATGAAGATGTGTCTGATGCTATCGGGAGGCATTGAAGGATGTGGGAAAAATTCTCCATCATTCTATCCTTCTGTCGCGTGAGAGCTTGCTCAAGCAACAGACTTATAGAATCGTTTGCTCCAGCGTTTTTCTTTTCTTCTGCCATGGAGGGTTTCTTGGGCATGAGAGAGAGATTGTATTCAAGAGAGAAAATATCAAGACCCAACTTGATATACTCGGACATCGTTGGGGACATGCACTAAAAAACGATCAAGAGCAGTCTGCTCTGATCCAGATTATTTTCGGCACGAAATGAGAGCGGAGATATTATAAATAAATGCACAAAGATATCGCAGATATTCAATAATATAACAGAAATGTATCATATATGCAACCTTAAACACATATATACAGTAATACATGATTTATTTAATGAAATAAATGTACAGAGACTGTGAAAATATAGAGTGAAAGACTTGCTAGAATGGTGGTAGCTTATCTCTGAGAAGAGATGTGACGGCTACTCGCATTCGCTAGAAGATGATTACAATGAGGCTTTGAAGTCCTTTTTAAATAAACATGAACTCCAAAAAACATGAACATCCAAAAACCTAACCCTAGGAGACGAAGCGCCAAAACTCATGTGGGCCCCGTTTGGGTAAGTTAGTACATCAACTTCCCATGGTCGTAACTTTCTCATACAATCCCCATTTTAGGCGTATGATATCCCGTTGGAAAGGTATCGTCAAGGAGGTTCATTTTGGGGGCTCAAACATGCCTTCAAATATTATTGAAAAGATCTATCCCGTAAAACCTTCATTTAGGCACTCAAAATGGCCCCGGAAGTTAAAAACTGCTAAAACTAGTAAATTGTCAAAATTGCGAGAAAATTGTTTTGAGCCAGTCGAAAAAGGTGGGTGGCCACCGATATCCACCTAGATCAATCCTCTATACTTAGGAAGCAATGGTATCCATTGTGTTGATTTCCTGGGGGAGAGTGAAAATCATTTGTTGAATCTGGATCTTGGTGAGTTGTTTGTCTTGCTGGAGACGTCGCACTACTCAGTTTGTGGAAGTCTGTCACGAACCTGTTGAGGCTGAGTTTGTTCAAAAAGTCGAGATACATGAGAGGACAATGTGAAAAAGGAATATTTTCACTTTGTTGCAGTCTTGTCGATCTGTTTCTGTTGGATAGAAGGTGCTTGGGGCGAGGCTGTAGTGGTTGTAGTGTCCTTCTATTCTCCTTTTGAACTTGTGAAGAAGATGAATTTTGCAGTATGAGATACTACCTTTCGGTACTTTTTAGGTGGAACAGTAGTTGAAACTACCTTTGTTATTATATAGAGATGACCCCCCAAAGTAATAATGACACTACGGGGTCCAGACTCATAAACAACATGGCGTCTCCACATATATGGTTGGCCCAAGAGTACATCACAGACATCCAGCGGGGCAACATCACATAATACCTCATCCTTGAAGGTTTGGATGTCGTATGATAATTGACACTGTTGGTTGGCATGGAGATCTCATCCTTGGCGAAGCCACCTGATGTTGTATGGTTGCGGGTGTGGTGTTGTCGACAATCCTAACTATTTGATTACCTCTGTTGAGATGAGGTTCTTCTAGCTTCCGCTATCAACAATAAAATGCAGCGGGGTACCCTTCACCCACATCTGTGAATGAAAAAGGTGCTCCCCCTCGTCAGGCTCTGTTGGTTCTTCTGGTTGAATTGTTGTGGTCGCGACAATAGCAATGGGGTCTACGTCAATGAACTATCCTTTACCAGTAATTTGAGAATTAGATTCTGAATTAGGGTTCGGCTACTTGTTGATCTCGGCCACCAATGACTGTTTTGAGTGACATTCATCGGTGTTGTGCCAGGGTATTTTGTTGAAATCACACCATTTTCGTGTGTCCTTCTTGTCTTCTCGTGACCCTTATTTTCCTGTGGCTTGGACTGGTTTTCGGGAGACTGTTTGTTAGGTTCATCTTTGTCATACTTTGGTTGTTGCGAATTTGCAGACCCAATCTCTCATTTGTTCTGGTGCTTGAATTTCTGCTCGATTTTAACATCATATCGATAGGCAGCACCAAGTGATGAGATGTCCAGAAAATCCATTTTAGTTTGGATGTATCTGTGTAGAGCCCCAAGGTATTTCAAAACCAAATATCGTTCAGAGTCTTTGATACCCAAATTGGTGCACAAGGTATGGAAGGTATTGGTGAACTCTGGAACTGCTTGGCCCCTCTCTTGCCGCAGTGTGGTCCATCTCATGTACTGGTCCTCATAGTTGCCAACAGGGTAATATTGTATCTTTACCACATCCACACAAAAATCTCAACTGGACTCGGTCCCATATATTCCAGACTCCTCTGTGGAACTCTACTCTCAGTAAGTTTCCCACCAATGTTTGACATGGGGGAGAACCTTAAGGAGCGCGAAGATGATATTTTCTCCATCAGAAAAAATGTGAACAGAAAAATAACCTTCTAACAGATTTAACAATTTATCTAGGGCATCTGCATCTATCTAACCTTCAAATATAGGAATATCAAAATTGATCTATACCTTAGAAGGAGAGGTGCCTCCAAAGTGGTCGTCTGATGAAGATGTGCCTGATACTATCGGGAGGCGTTGAAGGATGTGGGAAAAATTCTCCATCATTTCGTCCCTCTGTCGCGTGAGAGCTTTCTCAAGCAACAAACTTATAGAATCATTTTCTACGTCATTTTTCTTTTGCTACGTCGTTTTTCTTTTCTTCCGCCATGGAGGGTTTCTTGGGCATGCGAAAGTGATTGTCTTCAAGAGAGACAATCTCAAGACCCAACTTTCTATACTCGGACCTCGTCAGGGACATGCACTGAACAATGATCAAGAGCATTCTGCTCTCATACCACTGATCTGGATTATTTTCGGCACGAAATGAGAGCGGAGATATTATAAAGAAATGCACAGAGATATCACAAATATTCAATAATATAACAGAAATGTATCAGATCTGCAACCATAAACACAGATATACAGTAATACACGGTTTCTATTAATGAAAGAAATGTACAGAGACTGTAAAAATACAGAGTGAAAGACTCGCTAGAATGGTGGCAACTTATCTCTGAGAAGAGATGTGATGGCTACTCGCATTCACTAGAAGATGATTACAATGAGGCTATGAAGGCCTTTTTACAATAAACATGAATTCCAAAAACCATAGACATCCAAAAACCTAACCCTAGGAAATGAAGCACCAAAAGTCATGTGGGCCCCGTTTGGGTAAGTTAGTACATCAACTTCTCGGGGTCGTAACTTTCACATACGATCTTCGTTTTAGGCATATGATAGCCCATTGGAAAGTTATCATTGAGGAGATTCATTTTGGGGGCTCAATAATGCTTTCAACTATTATTGAGAATCTCGATCCCGAAAAACCTTCATTTAGGCCCTCAAAATGGCCCCGGAAGTTAAAAACTGCTAAAAATAGTAAATTGTCAAAATTGCGAGAAAATTGTTTTGAGCCAGTCGGAAAAGGTGGGTTGCCACCGATATCCACCTAGATCAATCCTCCTTCCTTAGGAAGCAATGGTATCCATTGTGTTGAGTTCCTGGGGGAGAGGGAAAAGCATTTGTTGAATCTGCATCTTGGTGAGTTGTTTGCCTTGCTGGAGAAGTCGCGCTACTCAGTTTGTGTAAGTCTGTCACAAACCTGTTGAGGCTGAGGTTGTTCAACAAGTCGAGATACATGAGAGGATAGTGTGCAGAAGCAATATTCGCACTTTGCTACAGCCTTGTCGACCTACTTTTGTTGGATATAAGGTGCTTGGGGCGAGGTTGTAGTGGTTGCAGTGTCCTTCTATTCTCCTTTTGAACTTGTGAAGAAGCTGAATTTTGCAGTATGAGATACTACCTTGCAGTACTTTTTAGGTGGAACAGCAGTCGAAACTACCTCCGGTATTCTATATAGATGACCCCCCAAAGTAATAATGACACTACGGGGTCAAGACTCATAAACATCATGGTGTCTCCACATATATGGTTGGCCCAAGAGTACATCACAGACATCCAGTGGGGAAGCATCACTTAATACCTCATCCTTGAAGGGTTGGATGTCGTATGATAATCGACCTTGTTGGCTTACACAAAGATCTCGTCCTTGGTGAAGCCACCCGATGTTGTATGGTTTTGGGTGTAGTGTTGTCGACAATCCCAACTGTTTGACGACCTCTACTGAGATGAGGTTCTTCTGGATTCCACTATCAACAATAAAATGTAGCGGGGTCCCCTTCACCCACATTTTTGAATGAAAAAGGCGCTCCCCCTCTTCAGGATATGTTGGTTCTTCTGGTTGAATTATTGCAGTTGCGATAATAGCAGTGGGGTATGCGTCAATGATTTGTCCATTACCAGTATTTTTAGAATCAGATTCTGAATCAAGTTTCGGCTCCTTGTCTTTGATATCAGCCACCAATGACTGTTTTGAGCAACATTCATCGGTGTTGTGCCAGGGGCATTTGTGGAAATCATACCATTTTTTTTTCCTTTTTTTGTCTTCCCGTGACCCTTCTTTTCCTGTGGCTTGGACTGGTTTTTGGGAGACTATTTGTTAGGGCCGTCTTTGTCATACTTTGGTTGTTGCAAATTTGCAAACCCTAACTCTCTTTTTTTCTAGTAATTAAATTTTTGCTCGATTTTAACAGCATATCGATAGGCAGCACCGAGTGATGAGATGTCCAAAAAATCCAATTCAGTTTGGATGTATTTGTGTAGAGCCCAGCGTTATTTCAGAACCAAATGTCGTTCAGAGTCTTTGATACCCAACTTGGTGCGCAAGGTATGGAAGGTATTGGTGAAATCTGGAACTGCTTGGCCCCTCTCTTGTCGTAGTGTGGTCCATCTCATGTACTGGTCCTCATAGTTTCCAATAGGGTAATATTGTTCCTTTACCGCATCCACAAAAAATTCCCAAGTGGGCTCGGCCTCGTATATTCTAGACACCTCTGTGGAACTCTTCTCCCAGTAAGTTTCCCACCAATGTTTGACATGGGGGAGAGCTTTAAGGAGTGCGAAGATGATCTTTTCTCTGTCAGAAAAATTGTGAACAGAGAAATAACCTTCTAACAAATTTAACCATTTATCTAGGGCTTCCGCATCTATCTGACCTTCAAATATAGGAATATCAAAACTGACATGTACCTTAAAAGGTGAGGTGCCTCCAAAGTGGTCGCTTGATGAAGATGTGTCTGATGCTATCGGGAGGCATTGAAGGATGTGGGAAAAATTCTCCATCATTTCGTCCCTTTGTTGCGTGAGAGTTTGCTCAAGCAACAGACTTATAGAATCGTCTGCTCCGTCGTTTTTATTTTCTTCCGCCATGGAGGGTTTATTGGGCGTGCGAGAGTGATTTTATTCAAGAGAGACAAGCTCGAAACCCAAATTGATATACTCGAACCTCATCGGGGACATGCACTGAAAAACGATCAAGAGCAGTCTACTTTAATACCACTGATCCAGATTATTTTCAACACGAAATGAGAGCGGAGATATAATAAAAAAATGCACAGAGATATCACAGATATTCAATAATATAATAGATATGTATCAGATATACAACCATAAACACAGATATACAGTAATACATGATTTCTATTAATGAAACAAATGTACAAAGACTATAAAAATACAAAGTGAAAGACTCGCTAGAATGGTGGGAGCTTATCTCTGAGAAGAGATGTGACGGCTACTCGCATTCGCTAAAGGATGATTACAATGAGGCTCTAAAGGCATTTTTAGAATAAACAGGAATTCCAAAAACTCTAGACATCCAAAAACCTAACCCTAGGAGATGAAGCACCAAAATTCATGTGGGCCCCGTTTGGGTAAGTTAGTACATCAACTTTCTGGGGTCGTAACTTTCGCATACGATCTCTGTTTTAGTCGTATGATAGCCCGTTGGAAAGGTATCATCGACGAGATTCATTTTGGGGGATCAATCATGCCTTTGACTATAATTGAGAAGCACTATCCTGAAAAACCTTCATTTAGGCCCTCAAAATGGCCCCGGAAGTTAAAAATTGCTAAAAATAGTAAATTGCCAAAATTGCCAGAAAACTGTTTTGAGCCAGTTGGAAAAGGTGGGTGGCCACCAATATCCACCTAGATCATTCACCTTGTTGTATTAACCGGTCAATTTTTCTCTCAGTCTCGATTCATTTATCAATTTTTCCATTCATGTATTTTTGTGTTTTTTCCACATTGTTAAGTCAGTACCTTACACCATTGACTTCATATATGCATTTTCTCACGTTGGCCTTAATTTTCTTCATTGTTGACCATCCTTGCAATTTTTTTCTTTTTTTTTTTCTTTTTTTTTCTAATTTAAATATTAATTTTTAATATATATTTATATTAATTTCATTTTATATTTATATATCTATATATATTAAATATAAAATAAAACTAATTAATGCAATTTAATGAGGGATGGATGGCCACGACTTTACAAGAGTCGTTATTGGTGGTTAAAACTTGGGAGGTAGGGATAGGGATGGGACGGGTCTGTCGGAGGTGTCAAGGTCTACGGGGAAGTGGGTGGTTAGGGTAGTGTGTCTGCGGGGTCTGTGGAATGGTGTGTCTGGAGGGTATGTGCGGGTATATAAGTGTGGGGGATGTCAAGGGAATGTGGAGTGTAGTGGACGCAGATTGGATGTTGTCGTGGGTGGGGGACGTGGGTGTCGGAGTGTGTGGGGGTGTGGAGTGTATAGGGTGCGGAGTGTGTGGGGGTGCAGAGTGTATAAGGAGGAGAGTGTGTGGGTCGGGGTTATGGTAGTTTATGAGGGGGTTGCAATGGATCCGTGAGGGGTGTGTCGGGGTAGGATATACGATCTACGGGAGTGGGGGTGTCAGGTGGTGAGTCGGGAAGGTGAGGGTTTGCGGGATTTGAGGGAAGTGGGTACGGGATAGGAATAGGGGTGGGTGGGGGTTAGGAACATGGGTGGGTGGGGGGAATTTAATGGCAATAAGTTGGATCAGAAGTTTGGAAGTGGGAATTTTAATGGCGGAAGTGTGGAGGGAAAATTTAATGGCGGAAGTTAGATCAGAACGAAATCTCTAATACCATTGTAACATAAAAGTTGTCCGTCACTTAGAAATGAATATTTATGAATATTAATATTTGATTGAATATGATAAGATGATGATTACACTACCCTCATGACGGTTTCTATATAGCATTGGTTGGTCACGAGGTGAGGAGGTATGTGCCTCTTGATTTAATTAACTGATATTAATTATTATTATAATTATTGCATTTATTATTATCATTGTATGTTTGTAACACTATGAGATGGGGTCCAAGGTGGGAATTACCCATGTACATTAATTCAAACCCACTTCCTAAAATTATGGTTGGTGTATGAACTTTCTAATTTATGATTGAGTATTCCCAAAGCCAATCATTAAACACATGTATGAGGGTTGGTGTGAAAAGTACAATCATTTTGGGGAAGAGTGTAATTCAAGCAAGCAAGAAAAGAGAGGAAATATGTATGGGAAAAGGGGGCATAATTATATAGTCATGTTTTTGCATGGGAAGCAATTTTTACATACAGATTTTGGGACAACAAGGGAGAGCAGAGTAATGGAACTTGGAGGAAACAATGGTGGACATGTTAGTAGCTATTTATAGTTGTTGAAGGTTGAAGAAGAAAGTTGTCAAGCTTGCATAAGAACCAAGTTGTTAGGCCTGAAGAGTGAACTCATGTGTATGAGTTGCACTAGAACAATAAGCTTGCTTCTATTTTGTCTCCTGGTAGTTTTCCTAGCAGTGAGTTCCACTAAGTTTCCCAGTAGTGATAGTATTGGTTACATATGCCAGAGATACCCTGATAAATGAATGGGATACCCGATGGACTAAGAGCAATGAAGGGGTATATTCCTTAGGTTGGGCAGGTCGAGAGGAAGAGAATTGGAGGAAATTGGGGTTAGTTGTAGGAGAATACTAGTGGGTTGTGGGATTATCTGAGTTGTGAGTGGACAATGAGAGACACCCTCTTTTATGGATTCCTAGCCCCATATCGAGGGTGAATTTTTGTTGATATATGGAACAACAAGTCTATGATTGGGTGGAACATCCATCCCAAGCAGCTGGTTGCACAACTATTTTAAAAAAATATAAGTGTTTTATTTGTTTTTCAAGTTATACTATGAGTTTAATTTACAGTGCATTAGCTTTGTGAATGAGACCGATTTATATGTTGTTGCAATGAGTTATGAGTTGCATTCATGTGTTATTTTTGCATGTTATAGGTGCATTTAGATAATGGTTAAATTTGTATGATTAAGTAATCGGTAAGCTATAGGAATTTGTTTAGCATATTTTTTTTATTTTTTTTATTTTTATGTGTATTTCGCTAGTGATGTTCCTCGGTTAAGTTGGGGGACGTTACAGTTATGATTCCACGAGAGAGGGGGATAAAGGGGGGTTTGAGGAAACTCCACATGCCTAGAATCCTATGTCACCTCCATAAATCATTTTGTTCTTAAATAATTACCTCCTTTGACTTATTAAAACCCAATCATTGAATATGTGTAAGAGGTTAGTGGGAAATCCATCTCATCTAGTTAAGAGAGCATGGGCTAAGTACACTCACAATGTGAATTGTATAGTTGAATGCAAGTAAGAGGTTGGTGAAAGTGTCATCTCACCTAGTTATGACAGCATGGGCTATGTATAATCATTTTAGGGAATTGTGAGAATCAAACATGCATGAGAGAAAAGAGAAGGAAAATTCGAGTAGAAGGGGAGAGCTAATTTTACAGCTTGGGAGAAGAGAGGAAAAATAATTTTTGTGCTAGGAAAAGAGTAGGAATACATATTGTGTGTTGAATATAGCTTGTTGGAGCTGAGAATTTCATGTAGAACTAGGTTTCCATGCCTATGAGTATTTCTTTCTAATAAATTACCCAAGAGCGTGTGAGAATGTTGATGTGAGCACTCATGTTATAGCTAGATTTCTTTGGGAGGAGTTAAGAGATTCTTGACCATTCTATGTCTAAGCCCTAGAGGGGATGAGGATTATCTAAGGGACTATAGTGAAAATATGGAAATCACAACCCTTAGGTTATGCAGACTAATGGGGAAGAGAGTTGGGTGATTGGAATTGCTATAGGAGTCATTTTACTATGAAAATATTGGGTATTGGGTTATTTGAGTGGACAGTAGCCAATCATAGGAGCCATTCTTCTTGTGGAATCATAGCTCCATCTCGGGGGTGACATACTGCTAAGAGAACTGGAGCAACAGAGTCTATGGTTGGGTGGAACGTTCGTAGTCTACAACCAATTGTGTAAATATTTACAAAGATAAGTGTTTTGGTCACTACTCTTATTATAGTTTTAATGTTTGTTTTTTACGCAAACGGGTATGGTTTATATTAAAAGGGGTGGAAAAGCCACAGATTCAGTTACAAAATGGCCCCAGGTGTCTTCGGGCCTACATTCCTGATTACTATCTACTTTGAACCTATGCCTATGAACTGACTGAACTCCCTTACTACTTATCATGCTACTAATTTAGAGCCTCCGCTGAAACAAATTGCCAGAGTGCTTATACAGCCTGCTTACAAAGACTTTTACAACAAGAGATTACTTATTTTCCTCCTGGCTCCAGTTGCAGTTCAGTTGGGCCATCTTAGCCTCCAGTTGTTCCATCCTCTCATCAAATTCTTGCTGTGGGTTCTTTAGCTCTTTGTGGAGCTTGTCCAGCTCCTCAGCAAACCCAATTTTGGTCATGGTGATGTCAGATTCAAGCTGTTCCAGCCTGCGTCCAGCCTCCATGTCCAAGTTCTCTAAAAAATCTAACTGGAGTTGGAGAAGCTGCTGCAAGTTTTCTAGGGCTTTGTCCATCTCCTTCAGACGCTCCTCTGTGCTCAACTTCCCTTTTGATGAATACGCCATCTCCCTTTGAGCTCTCACCACGCGCGTTCGGCTTCTCTTACTCTGTTGCTGCACCCTCTCGGGATTACTAAACTTCTTACAGACCTTTGCTTGAGCTAGAATGAGAGGGTCGAGCTTCCTTTATTTCTGTCTCGCTCATTTTCATCATTGTCTTTGGATTCTGGCCAGGATCACGTGGATCTTGTGTCTCCACCAGATCTGGGGTCCCATTCCTCTTTGTACTTACCCTGGCCTTCCGACCAACCAACGCTTCTATCCCTGTCTGCCTGTGCGATTCGCCCAAATCCTTTGCTTCTGTGCGGTCTATCATTTGGAAGTGTGCCTGAGAGCTGTGTGGGTTCATGGGATCTCCACCTTTTCCATGATGCCATTGACTGACAGCATTCCAGCATCCAATAGCACACCTGTGTTGGCTTCTTTATCAGCACTACGATTTAAGTCCCTTAACACATGATAGAATTGATAGGAGTTTAGTTTTCTTAAAAGGAGGTGGATTTTATCAAGAAGATTGTTGAGCTTGATGCTTTGGGTTGTGGAGCGCTTGATCATAGCCTGTATTATTATTCTGGAATCACCTATAATTGCCAAATCCTGTGTTCTGAGTTTAACTGCCAGTTGCAAACCTTGCCAGAGAGCCAAGGCCTCAGCTCTGTTGTTGGACTCTATACCGAGACCAAGAGCATAATGCATTGCTATGTCTTGTCTGGGATCTTCAATAATTCCCCCTCCCCCAGCCTAGCCTAGGTTCCCCTTTGAGGCCCCATCGAATTGGAGGATAGGCGTTGTGATTTTGCTTTTCCATTTGGCAAATTCTGTTTCACTTTCCCTGATCTCCCAGCTTTCTTGCTTTGGATGACTTCCTTGTTGGCTTTCTGACCCTTGTATGTTGAACTGGGCTATCCATCTCCCCTGTTCTTCGTCCAAATTATGAAATTTTATTGTGGGACAGAGGTGAACCGTTGATTCCCCCAACATTGCTTGAATTTTTATGGCAATTTTGTCTTCACTTAATTGGTTGTCTCTGAAAATTCTATGATTTCTCTCTAACCAGAGATTCCATAGAACAAACTTTGGAAGTAATCCCCATATCCAGAGATTTTGGTTTCTTTTCTTGTCGGCAAAGGGGAACAGGGATTCCCATTGGAGGAGCAGGCTTATTACATCAGGAGGGAAGTTGGTGGCTGGTTGGGGGCCTATTACTTTCAACCAGACTTCTTTTGCATAGCTGCAGTTTAGAAGAAGGTGGTCAGTTGTTTCTTCTTCGTGGAGGCATAGAGGGAACCTAAAGGGTCCTTCCCAGCCCCTTCTTCGGAGATTCTCCCCCATTGGGACACTCTTGTGCGCCAAGGTCTAGATGAAGAGATCAATTTTTGGGAGGGAACGATATTTCCATACTACTTTCCATATTGTTGGATTTGGCATTGCGGTGGGGACTGAGTTGAGGAGATGATAACCCTCTGTTGTGGTATAAGCCCTGGCATTCCTGCCCCAACCTCGATCATCTTTGCCTATCTTTTTTAGAGGGGCTTTCCCTTGGAGACACTGCTTGAGAGAATCCCATTGACTGTCTAGTACAGCTGGCCTATTTGGGACTGCCCACCCTTGCCAGGGGTGAGGCCTTTCGTCTCCCCAAACTGATATGTCTGAGAGTGTTAAGATGTTCTGGCTGTCCATCCATCTTTTGAGGCCTTGGAGGTCCTGGCGCTAATCTAACGGAGGGTCACCCATTATTGAGTCTGTCCAAATTTTTATTTTCCTTCCATTTCTCGGCACCCAAGTTAGATGGTGAGTGAAGAGAGGGAGCACTTTTTTGCAGAGTGCGAAGATGGGAGAGCTTTTCAACTCCTTACATGGGAGTTCTAAACTTCTGTTCCGAGACCCTCAAAAGTATTTTCTCCAGAGTGCTCGTTTTCTCCAAGTGGCTTTGTCGGTGACCATTTTCCAGAGAAGCTTTGCCCCTAACGCCAGATTTTGAGTCCTCGTATTTTTAAAATTGAGACCTCCTTCCATGTAGGATTTTGTGGTTTTTTCCCAACTAACCAGGTGCATCTTCTTCTTTTCCTGCTTGCCTCCTTCCCACAAGAAACGCCTCTGAAATGCCTCAAGGTTTTGGATAATTGTGGTTGGGGCTAACAAGAGCGAACATTGATAGATGGGGAGGCTATCCACTACAGCCTTTATCAGGACTGTCTTCCCTGCTAAGTTCAACCAGCTGGCCCCCCAAGAAGTGAATTTATTCTTGAGTTTTTCTGCAAGATGGCTCCAGTGGGAAACTCTTGGAGTAGATTTAAAGATTGGGACTCCCAGGTACTTGAAGGCGTCCCAGTTTGTGTGCCCCTCCATCCCTAGAACTCTTGTAATTCTCAGCATTTCATTTGGGGTGATGTTCCAGCCATAAATGTTACTTTTGGTCTGATTTATTTCGCTGCCGGAGGCTACTGCGTAGGCGTCCAGCTCTTCCTTGAATTTTTTTGCTATGATTGGGCTTGCTCCACCCAGCAGAAGCGTATCATCCGCGAATTGTGCATGATTGATATCTTTCACCCCTAGTGCTATTCTTAGCCCATGAACATCTTTATTAACTTGGGAGTGTTCCAGTTGATAGCTGAGGACCGAAGCTTGAAGTGCGTAGAGCAATGGCGACAGAGGGCAGCCTTGCCTTAGGCCCCTGGAGGCTTTGAAGAAGGCATTTACCTTCCCATTCACCAGGGGGGCTATCCAAGGAGATCCTATGAAGGCTTTTATCCAGTTTATAAAGTGTAAATCGAATCCAAACTTCCTCATAACTTCAAATAGAAACTTGTGTTTGACTCTATCAAAAGCATTTGCGAGATCTAGTTTAATGATCATACCTTTTTCTTTCCTTAGTACGCTGGAGTGAATCGCTTCTTGAACCAGGATGATGTTGTCGGCGATGTGTCTCCCTTGAACAAAGCCTCCTTGATTTTCAGGAACGATGAGAGGGAGAGCTTCCTTGAGGTGGTTGGCTATTACTTTGGCAAGGATTTTATAGCTTGTGTTACATAAAGAGATTGGTCTGAACCTGGTGAAGGAAATCGCTCCTTTTTCTTTTGGGAGGAGTGCCAGAAAGGAAGATTTAATGCTTCCTCCCAGCTTGCTGGCCTTCTGTGACTTCTGGATCATTTTAGTTAGGTCCTTTTTAATGATTTCCCAACTCTTCTGATAGAATCTGGCAGTGAACCCGTCCGGTCCCGGAGCTTTGTCTGGGTTCATCTGGTCAAGGGCCTCCTTTATTTCTTGCTGTGAAACCTCTCTTGTCAGCTTGTTGTTGATGTCTTCATTTATTAGCTTTGGAATAAGCGTGAGTGGCTAGCCTTGCTGGTCCAGATCCATGTCCTTTGGGTCTGTGTATAGCTTCTCAAAAGTTACGTAAGTTGCATGTTTAATGCCATCTGGATCTGCAATTGTTTTGCCCTGAACCTGAACTTCCGTCACTGCCTTGTATTGTTTCCTCGCTTCTGCTTGCTTGTGAAAGTAGGTTGTGTTGCGGTCTCCTTCTTTCAACCATAAGCTTCTCGACTTCTGCCTCCAATAGTTTTCCTCCATTCTGCAGGCTTGATGCCATTGCCTTTAAAGGTTGTCCTCCTTTTGCAAGACTTCCAAGGTGATCTCCGTCTGTTCCATTCTCAGCTGATGAGCTTCAAGTTGGCTTTGGGCTGCTAGGCGCATTGTTATTGGGCTCGTTTGGATTTTGGCCCATGACTTCAGAGCATATTTCAGCCTTTTGATTTTTTCCTCCCACACGTAGGATGTTGAACCTTGGACTGCGGAGGCCCATACTTTTGTTACTAGCGCTATGAATCCTTTATCATTTATCCAGTTTGGGTTGAATCTGAAGGGGATGGGCCCCTTGACTTGGTATTTTTTTATTTCTAATCGTATTGGTTTGTGGTCAGAAACACTGTGGACCATAATTTCATCCTTTGCTTCAAGTCCTAGCAGCAGAAGCGAGCTTTGTACAAGGAATCGGTCCAGTCTGGCAGCGATGTGCCCCGGACCAATTCTCTTATTGGTCCACGTGTAGCGACCTTTGACTGGTTTGATATCAAGAAGGTCCCATGCGGAGGCTAAGTCCTCGACCCATTCTCTAGTCGGGTCTCTCACTATTGAGCTGCCCCTCTTCTCGTCCTAGGCTAGAGTTACATTTAGATTGCCTCCAATGATGATATTGGTGGGATTGTTTTTCTGGAGGTAGGCCTGCAGGGATTCCCAACAATGTTTTTTTTTCCCCAATAGCTGTGGAGCATAAATATTAAAGATGCTTACCTGATAGCCCGTGTCTTTGTGGAGAAATCTGGTGTGAATCCAATGCATGCAGATGTCAGAGTTGAGCATGTCTATTTTGGAGGCGTCCCACATTGTGTAGAGCCCTCCTGAGGCACCCCTTGCATTTCCGGCAACTCCGAGGCTTCCTTTCCAAACATTCGACAGGGTCTTGAGCGCATCTTGCTGGCTCATTTTAGTCTCCTGGAGCAGTAGGATACTTGCTTTTGAGGCTTTGAGAATATCCTTTAACGCTTCTTCCTTTTTTTTGCTTCCCATTCCCCTACAGTTCCAGGAGGTTGTGATCATTATAAACCTTGGGGGGGGGGGGGTTGGCCTCCTTGGGAGGCTTTGGCCTGCTTCCGCGTGTTATGAACCGTCATCGCATGTTTGATGGTGGGTTGTGACCCATTGAGCACTGCTTTATAGGCTTCCTGGTTCCTTTCTGCGTTTTTTGATTTCCGACCTCTTCCCTTTTTCTTTGGGGTGGCCCAAACCTCACTTGCTTCGTCTAAGTCGCTTCCTAACGAGATCTCCCCTTCCTCTATGTTCTGGTTGTCGTCCTTCTTCTGGGGGGAGTTATTTTGCGTCCCTGCTTCGACTGTTGGCGTGTTCCCCTCGTGTTCAGGATTCTGATCTTTCTTTCCTCCCTCTTGAACTTCTTTATTTGGATCTTGTTCGCTGTCCTCCATTCCTTTGGCTAAGATTCTGAAGTTGTTTTCCTTTTCTGTAGTTTCCGTGGGCTTGGTATTTTGTGGTTCTGTCTGCTCATTCCTTTGGCCTCTTTCTCTTGATCTCCCTTTACGGGCTTGCTACCAACCTTCGTCCCCTTCTTTTTCAGTGGAGGGGGGGTTTTTTGGACAGTTTCTTTGGAAATGGCCATATTCATGGCAGCCTCTGCATTTGAATGGAAGTTGTTCATAGTCCAGCTTTTGGAAATGCTGCCAGTTACCGACCTTCAGCTTTATTGCCTCTGGTAGGCCTACCTCCAGATCAACCTCTACACAGATCCGCGCACAGGAATACTGGTCTCTAGGTTCTGCTCGGTCGATGTAGTGCCCAAGTCCATTGCCTATTGCCTGAAGCGAGGAGGGGTTCCAGCAGTGGATCGACAAGTTGGGAAGTCTTACCCAGACCGGGACATCCTTGGGGACTTCTGAGTTAGGATCAAAGTTCGGGGTCCATCTATTTAGGTAAAGACCTTGAGTGCCCATGAAGTATGGGCCGTTTCTGAAAATCAGATCTCTGTCTTCCTGGGAGATAAATTTGAAAATGAAGTATCCTCGCCCGACCGTGTAGCATGTCACACTATTTGCTATCAGAGGTCTCCAGTTGCGCTGAATCCAGTTGTCGGTGGATCTGGTTGAGGGCCAGAGCCCCATGAACTGACCAATGAGTCCTTGTTCATAGAGAGATAGGGTGACTTTTATTGGGTATTCCGGAGGGAGATCGATCTCTGGAATATCGTTTAGTTTCTTGACAAAGCTCGGGGCTTCTGAGGCGGTCGACTTTTTGCTGCAGGCTTCTACCAGGCGTTTGAAGGAAGAGGCGGGGGAAGGAGGGGGCGGCGGCTCCCCTCCCTGGGCTGCCATGGCGGCACTCTCAAACCCCTAGCGATACAGAGTAGGTCAGGGGCGCGCGCGCGTTAGCATCAGCATGTCAAATTGTTATTGTTGAGTGGTCTAAGATTTTAAAGTTGAAGGACATGGGGGTGGGCTTTGATCCACTTATGTGTGCACGGGTCATGATACCATTTATTATAGTATCTCTGGGTGCAACCACACGTTCAACCACTACCTCAAGGTGTCCCCATGGCTCCAGGTAAAGCCCTCACGAGAATTGAACCTTGCCCAACGGTGAAAAACTCCTCGCTTTCCACCATTGGATCCAACCCCTTTGGGCTTATTATAGTTTTAATGTTATGCTTGCATGTTGTGTTTAGTTTATGGCATTTGTGTTTAAATGCAATATGTTTGAGGAATAGTATGTATTTACGATTTATTTATTTATTTATTGTTAGTTGCATGAGTCTTTTTGTCATGCTACGCACATTCATTTTAATTGGTATTAGAGTATGTCATTTTGGTTAGGAAACGGGTACGTTACACACGAGATCCACTAACAATTGTTGATTGACAAGTGGTTATTAATGACATTAATTGGTGTCCACTCCATAGAAACTTAGATTATTAGGGAATCGGGTGTATGCTCCACCCCTCTATTGTCCAAATGACAGCAAAATTATAGGTTACTGCTTTGTTGGACATCATATCAGTTTGTTGGTTAAATTCTTGATAAACTTGGTGGAATGAGATCTTGTGAAAACCATCAACCTCCTTTTCAAATCGGGCTATTATCAAAGCTAATTTAAAATCGAAGGGAGATATCTTAGAGACCATTAAGATAATCATTGTATTTGAATCCCCAATGACGATCTACGAATCTAGATGGGAATTGTTTGCTAGGAAGATACCTTCAAGAAGAGCGCAAGCCTCTACTTAGTTGTTTGTTGTCCTTCCAAGACCCCAGGCAAAAGAATTTTCCAAATTTCCCTTAGAATCCAAAATGATCCCCCTGCACCTACCACATCTTTTATTTTGTATTATTTTAAACACAAAAACCAGAATAGCATGTCAAATTAAGACTCTTAAATAAACATATTTGATCATTATTAAGGATGCACGTGACACTATATTGATTTTGTCACAAGATGCTTACAAGTCATTTCGATGGATGATATTCATGGCATTAATCTCAACATTATTGTGAACCCATGTTTTATGCCTCATGTTTTATGCCAAGGGTTTATATCCATATTTTATTAACCCATGTTTTATGCCAAGGGTTTATATCCATATACAAGTGGTGGTTCATTGGAAGTTTTTTCATAAATATCTAAATTTGACTAACACTTAATGTGCATCTCTTTCAACATGATGTAACACAATTATTTCAATAAATTGAAATGTATGCTAAGTTTCAATACTCAAGGATTATAACCATTGTGGGTGGGTAAATTAACCCATGTCTTATGCCAAGGGTTTATGTAAATTGGCATTAATTAACCCATGTTTTATGCCAAGGGTTTATATCCATATACAAGTGGTGGTGCGTAAGCTTCAAGAAGGTTAAATCCATGGATGATGGTTGGTTAGGAAATTCAATTGAGATCCACAAGTGAATCAAGGCTTCCCTTCAATTGATAAGTCTTTATAGATTCCAATATGACAAATAAAGTTCACTGATTTCAACTCCTCCACAAACCCAGTAACTTTCCTATTGGTTAAGATTGTAACTTACATGATAACAACTAATCTTATAAGATTGTAAACTTAGATAATGATAGTTAAAGTCCTTACTAAGGAAGAATAAAATCATTTTTAATAAGTACATCATGTTTTTAGTTAATGTACACCCCACCATAGCATTAAGATTATGTAAACGATTTTTAATTGGATAAGATATATTTTTTTCAAATAAATAAAATATTAAAATGTATAGAAAGTGTTATGATATAAATGTTCAAAAAAAGTTATTATAATGAAGTAATATATTCAAATAATTATAATGGAGTAATAATATGAGAAATATTTAAATTTTTTTAAGGTAAATAGAAATATAAAAAATATATATTATTTACAAATATACACCCCATTATAACATTAAAACCATACAAACCAACTTTAATGGAAAAAGATATAGTTTTTTAAATAAACAAAAATATATAGAAAGTGTTATGATGAAAATTTCCAATAATCATGATAGAGTAATCTATTCATGTATATATGGAAAAGATGGAAAAGATATACACCTCATTATAGCATTAAGGGAAAAGATATAGTGTTTTTAGAAAAATATATAGAAAGTGTTATCTTAAAAATGTCTAGTAATTATGATAGAGTAATGGGTATTGGGCTATTTGAGTGGACAGTAGCCAGTCATAGGAGCTATTTCTTGTGGACTCATAGCCCCATCTTGGGATGACATAGTGCTAAGACAAATGGAGCAACAAAGTATATGGTTGGGTGGAATGTTCATCATCTGCAACCAATTGTGTAAATATTTACAAAGATAAGTGGTCTGGTCACTCCTCTTATTAGAGTTTTAATGTTATTCTTGCATGTTGTGGTTAGTTTATGTCATGTGTGTTTAAATGCAGATCCATTTGAGGAACAATGTGTATTTATGATTATATATTTATTTATTGTTAGTTGCATGAGTCTTTTTTTTATGATGCGCACATTCATTTCAATTTGTATCAAAGTATGTCATTTTGGTTAGGAAACGGGTACGTTACACATGAGATCCACTAACAATTGTTGATTGACAAGTGGTTATTGATGACCTTAATTGGTGTCCACTCCATAGAAACTTAGATTATTAGGGAATTGGGTGTATGTTCCACCGCTCTATTGTCCAAATGACACCAAAATTATAGGCTACTACTTTGTTGGCCATCATATCAGTTTGTTGGTTAAATTCTTGATAAAATTGGTGGAATGAGATCTTGTAAAAACCATCAACCTCCTTTTCAACTCGGGCTATGATCAAAGCTAATTTACAATAGAAGGGAAATATCTTAGAGACCACTAAGCTATCATTGTATTTGAATCCCTAATGATGATCTAGGAATCTAGACGAGCTTTTTTTGCTAGGAAGATACCTTGAAGAAGAGCGCAAGCCTCTACTTAGTTGTTTGTTATCCTTCCAAGACCCCAGGCAAATGAGTTTCCCAAATTTCCCTTAGAAACCAAAATTATCCCCCCTGTACCTACCACCCCTGTTATTTTTTATTATTTTAAACATAAAAATGAAAATAGCATGTCAAATTAAGACTCTTAAATAAACATATTTGGTCATTATTAAGGATGCACGTGACTCAATTCCCTTGAGGGCTTTAACTGGAGCCATGGGGGCACCTTGAGGTAGTGGTCGAACGTGTGGTTGCACCCAAAGATACTATATTAAATGGTATTGTGACCCATGCACACATAAGTGGATCAAAGCCCACCCCCATGTCCTTCAAATTTAATGTTCCTATGGTGTAGAGTAGTTAGTGAGGGAGTATGTTGTTAAGGCACTCTGTAAGTGAAGTCACTGGTTCGAAACTTCTGGGGACACCTCAAATCCAGCCATGTTAAGGGTTGGTGCAGTCCAGGCCGGGTGCGATCCCCGGGTGATTTTGACGGCTTAAATGCCCCTAGGTCGTGGCATCTCAGCCACAGGCCAATCCTGCAAGTCGGAGATATTTAACTAACAAGAAAAAAAGGATGCACATGACATCATATTGATTTTGTCGCAATATGCTTACAAAACATTTCGATGGATGATATTCAAAGCATTAATCTCAACATTATTATGGACACAAATGCAAATGTTTCTATGAATGTGATTAGCAATATTTATCTTGGCATTAAAGAACATCTTAAATTTAATGTTATGTTAATCATAGTAACAGAGAATTAGATGGTTTCCTTGTTGCAATAATGATGTAATGGATGTTAAATTGTCACTAATATAAACATGTCTATGCTTGCAACTATGAAAATATAAAATAACAATTTAGAAACACAAATCATCATCTAAATTATTATTATAACACCATAAAATATTAAAATAAAATTTGAAAATTTTAATAAAAACAAAAATAATAATTTTAATAACAATATAATTAATAATTTTGATGTAATTAATTGTTTTGATAAAAACTCCTTTAAAATAATGAAGATTTTTCAACTTCATTTTAAAATATCTTATCTACATTTAACCTTTGTCATCTTCATTAAAACCTTTTAATTGACTTTATATTCTCTACTTGTCCTCTCATGTAATGCCTCTATCTTAATTTTTCATTCTCAATTTTAAAATAATGAAGATTTTTCAACTTCATTTTAAAATATCTTATCTACATTTAACCTTTGTCATCTTCATTAAAACCTTTTAATTGACTTTATATTCTCTACTTGTCCTCTAATGTAATGCCTCTATCTTAATTTTTCAATTTTAAAATAATGAATATTTTTCAACTTCATTTACTTGTCCTCTAATGTAATGCCTCTATCTTAATTTTTCATTCTCAATTTTAAAATAATGAATATTTTTCAACTTCATTTTAAAATATCTTATGTACATTTAATCTTTGTCATCTTCATTAAAACCTTTTAATTGACTTTATATTCTCTACGTGTCCTCTCATGTAATGCCTCTATCGTAATTTTTCATTCTCAATTTTAAAAAAACACATATGTATTATTGTAAAGTGCCCCTTATTCATAGCATATGTCCTTGTCCATACCATATGTCACATTGAAAGTTTCCTCATAGATATGTGAATTTGACTAACACTTAATGTTAATGTGCATCTCTTTTAATGTGTTACCATATGTCACATTGAAAGTTTCCTCATAGATATGTGAATTTATCTGTGAATTTGACTAACACTTAATGTTAATATGCATCTCTTTTAATGTGCATCTCTTTCAACATGATGTAACACAATTATTTATTTCAAATGTATGCTAAGATTCAATACTCAAGGATTATAGCCATTGTGGGTGGGTAAATTAACACATGTCTTATGCCAAGGGTTTATGTAAATTGGCATTAGTTAACCCATGTCTTATGCCAAGGGTTTATATCCATGTACCAAGTGTTGGTTGGTAAGCTTCAAGAGGGTTAAATCCATGTTTGGTTGGTTAGGTTAGGAAATTCACGTGAGATCCACCAGTGAATCAAGACTTCCCTTCAATTGATATGATACGTCTTTACCTATGTCAATATGACAAATAAAGTTCACAATACATATGCCAATATGACAAATAAAGTTCATTGATTTAAACTCCTCCACAAACCCATTAACTTTCCTATTGGTTAAGATTGTAACTTACATGATAACAACTAATCTTGATAAGATTGTTAACTTATATAATGATCGTTAAAGTAACTACTAATGAAGAATAAAATTGTACACCCCCATAGCATTAAGATTATGTAAATAATTTTTAATTGGATTATATATATATAATGGAGTAATCTATTTATATATGGTTCTCTAGGTGTAGAATAAAGTTATCGGTTTTAAATTTGAAAAATTTAGTCATGTTAAG
>ML784999.1:425174-443215 GCA_009831015.1 Picea engelmannii
TTAGTCTTATCAGTATTAACAGTCATACCCATATTGGAGCAAAAATCCTTGAGGATTCTTAGTTGGTTTTCAAGATCATGGGGACTCCTTGCCATAAGAACGATATCATCGGCATAAAGAAGAAGATTGATGACTATACCAGTAAGAGTAGGGCCGACACAACCTGCTTTTTCCAAGCATTCTTCTAATTTATCAATGTAAATGCCAAAAAGGGTAGGGGACAAGGGACAACCTTGTTTGACTCTGATATTGCAGTTAATCTTTTCTGACCAACCCTCAATGTTTTTAAACTTAGAAATAACGTTCTCATACATCCTTATTGCAGCAGCCCTCAACTCGAGAGGCACTTTTATCTCTTCCAACCTATTCCAAAGGTTTTTCCTAGGAACCATGTCAAAAGCTTTTCTAAAGTCAACAAAACAAAAAAAAAGATTGATTTTAGTATTGCAGAACTCCTCTGCAATGATCCTAAAGGTAACAAGATGGTCCATAGTTAAATGATATCTCCTAAACCCGACCTGGCCTTTAGCTCTTTTACCGTGACTTTCTAGCCAAATGCTAATCTTCTTTTCCAAAATAATTTCATAAAGCTTGGCTAAAATCCGGTTAATCATAATGGTCATATAATTAGAGGGAATGTTTTTATCCCCATTTTTTAAAATAGGAACAATGAGGCTTTGCGTCCAGGGTTTAGGGAAGCCAGACTGCTAAATTTAAAGTAATTGATTTAAAGTAATTAATAATAATAATAATCTATTTTTAAGGATTTGAACTTGTGACCTCTTAAGAGGAAACACATGTTTTTAACCATTAGGCCCACTCAGGATGTATAATTATGAATGAGTTAATAGGTGGAGAAACTTAATTTTTTGATAAGTTTATTTTTTCTCAACAAAACAATTTTGATTTTTTTTTTTAAATGATGGGAATTTAGGTCTTTTTAAAATAGGTCAGAATCTTTAAAGAAAATGTTCCACCCTCGAAATTCTAATCAATTACATGGACCTTTAACTTTCAACAAAATTCCTACTAAACTCAAATTTCCACTCAAAAAAATTCAAATTTACCCACTTATTAACTTACTTATAATAATTATGCTTAGTAAGCACCTAATTTGACTTCATTGTTAGACAATGATAATAAAGGTGTTAACAATGACTACATCTTCTTGGTGGGAATCTAAAACATTTAAATAAATAACATTTTTGACATCCTTCCACACTCTTGTGAATGGTGTGCAAGGTATTGATGGAAACTCCAACAAAACATGTCTACCTACATTAGAATCAATCATTAAAACTACACCCCTTTCCAAATCTGAAATATCTAATTCAAGTGGCCTATTCAAACCCTTGTGGGATATTAGTGGAAATTTTCCACTTTTAAAATTTGACTATATTAATATAATCATAATTGCCATGACCCCTTTCCAAATCTGAAATATCTAATTCATGTGGCTATTCAAACCCTTCATGGGATATTAGTGGAAATTTATATGTTTTATATATATAAAACATATATAATATATGTTTTATATATATAAAATATATAAATTTCCACATTTTAAAATTTGACTATATTGATATAATCATAGTTGCGAGTTGAGTTGATATAATCATAATTGTCATCAGATGAAAACCTTTGTTAAAACTTCAACTCTAAAAGATATTTTATTTATTTTTCTTTAAACATTCAAGTGTTATATGAAAATAATTCCAAAGTTGATTGATCTTTTCCTTTCTTTTTATTAAAAAAAAAAACGTAGGAACAAAGCATTGCAAAATGATTAAACTTTGTCAAAAAAATAATATATTATAATAACTAAGCTATTAAAACCAACAACAAAAATCATGACATTCTCAAGAGTATTAAAGAAGAACGATGTAATACATTGAAATTCAACATCCAAACAGGGTAAGTGATGATGTCCTTTTAAGTCTAAGTGATGTCAAAACATTAAAAGTACCCAACTTAATCCCATTCATTTCATCACATGCAAAAAATACCAAAGGAATAGTAGATTTGAAAAACACTTTCATACAAAAAGTGATAGTGATAGATATAATAGTGGAATTAGACTATGAGCACCAATACAAACAAAAGGGCATTGTATGATCCAATATGCATAACCAGTCAAAAACATGTGATGCAATACAATAGCACCTCACAATGTCTAAAAGAGTACATGAGTATCTTACAAAATATATAATAATTTATTTTTTTCAAAATGTTAGGATGTGTTTTCAATAGTTAATAGGATAAATGTATGTTTCATATGGTTAAATAATAAATATTTAATTGTATAACATTTAATGTAAATTGACATATACATAGTTAAATATAAAATAATATTATAAATTCAATCATATGATGATGATGATGATTAACATTCACTAAGATTGAATTGGTTTATTGAACTTTAAGATGGTAAGTGATTACTTGTGATTCTTTAGAATTTTGTTTATGTGCTCCAAAAACATTAAGAGAAGCTTTTCAAGATCACCATACTTTTGTTGAGTTAAGATGTTAGGAAGGTTGATAGTGTGATAAATATTTTGAAAATGAGATCTAATATGGGTATAAGCTGGACAATCTAAGAGAAAGTATTTTTCATCTTCAACCTTCTTAGTGTCATAGAGATGACACACTCTTTCATCCCATAGGGTTTTAGGAATTGCCAACGCCCAGTTTCACTATGGAGCTCATGAGAATTTGTTCTTATCTTAACAATGCTTATTTTTTCTTTACACTTGACAAAACAAATAAATATTTTTGATCTTCTAGATTAGGATTGATTACATCTTTATAATACCTTAATTTCAATATATAAAATATTAAATAATCCATAACCAAAAACTTATATCCTATAATTTAATAAAATAAAAATATGTTAAATATAATTTACACTCCCATATATAAAATATTAAATAAGATAAAAATATGTTAAATATAATTAAATTATATATATTTAATTTCAATATATAAAATATTAAATAATCTATAACTAAATACTTCTATCCTATTAAACAATTAATATGATAAAAGTATGGTTGGTTAAATAATAAATATTTAATTATATAACATTTAATGTAATAAATTGACATATACATAATTGAATATAAAATAATATTGTAAATTCAACAATATACACTACACTCTAATATATAAAGCATTAAATAATCCATAACCAAATACTTATTACCCACTCTCTTTCTATATTTTTCTTCTGTCTACACCAACAAGATTACATGCTTTTGAATAAATAATTCAACATAAATGCAGCCGAATTAATTAAATGTGCCACATTCAAGTTCACTGTTCAACCACCACTTTTCATAATTTCAACGTATATGCAAGAGAAGGCCCCATGGGCACTGAAAACGTCCCCTTTTTAACACAAAATATTTCTGCTTTCATCATAGTTACAATTATGTTCACGTTGGAAATGTGCCCCCACTTCGGATTACTGTAAATTTTGATTTTAGATATTTAAGTAAAAAAGTTATTATTAATAATTCTGGGAAGTTTCACATATGTATAGAGATAATAAAAAGGGCAAAAAGAAAAATAATATATTAAATTTATTTTTAAACATATTTAGATTTGTTTAGAAAAAAGAAACAGATTTTTTTTAAATATTGGTTTATTATATTTGGAGTCACTCTACAACTTAGTGTGAAGAAAATGTTTATATAGCATAACACATTAAAATAATAATAAAAAATACAAAATTATTAATAAAATAATAAAAATTTATGTGGACTCCTACTACAGTGCAGTATAGGGAGATGTTAGAGTAATGTAACCCATTAAAATAAAAACTAATAATAATAAAATAATAATAATTTATTTGAGCTCCATTATATATATATATATAACAACCAGCCTAGATTCATTTATGGAGCTCTAAGATAGATTAAATTTTTTCAAATGCAACTTTTTTTAGAATGCAAAATTTAAGAAAAAGTTCTAAAAATTTTAATAATTATAAAAATTTGGATTTATAATATTATCCTAAAAGCTAATAATATTAAATTATTTTTGATCAATTTTGATAACACCACCCTTCCAAAAAAATTATAAATTATATTTTGAAAAATATTTAAATTGATTTTTCAATTAATCAATAAATTTTGAAAAAACATTTAAACTATTTCTTTGATTAATCATGGTTATCATTATAAAAAAAAATCCTTCACATAATATTTAAATTAATTCTTTTAATTGGTATTCTTTTAATTCAAACATAAAATTTAAAATTCAGGAAAAAAATTCAAGTAATTTTATTAATAAAAAGGAGTAAACATCATTTAAAAAAAAAAACATATAATCGCATTAAAAAATATAAAGTTACATTTAATCATTATTAAAAAAAGAGAAATAATCATATAATTGCAAAGTGCATAAAGTGACCTTGAAAAGTGTAAAGAGGGGGAGATTTATCATCTTGGAGGCTTGAACACTGAGCTGGAAACAAAGGAGTGAAATTAAGACCATAAAGCTTGAGTGCGACAACTTGCCGCAGCAATATTAGGGATCACATCAATCCTTTTGGAGTGGTTTCGATTTGATGACTCGCTCCTTTGGATATATTGTATGCTGATATTCGAAGCTTTTGATACAGAAAATTGATTTCTTCAGGGGGAATTGCCTTGCAGGTTGGAGATATGTGGTGATTTCTGCAAAATATGTTAACCTAGAACGGAGGTTTCAGGTTTTACGCCGACAGAGAGTGTATTTAATGAGCCCGGATTCAAATGCAGGGATTCCAACTGTAAAAAGCTGCTGGAGAAACCTAAAAGGTCAATAGCCGTGTGACAGCAGCAGGTCACACAGGCCGTAACCTGTACTGTTAAAAGAAAAATGCAGGTCTGGTATTATCTGTCTTTTACTTTTTGTCTCGGGTAGGATGTATTATCTGTCTTTTACTTTTTGTCTCGGAGAGGACGTAGAGGGACGGACGGTTTGTGCTTTTTTCTTTCCTTGTGGATTTACACAGGTCTCAACAGGACATAGAACAGCATCATCATACACATGATAAATATTATTACAATTTAATTTATAAAAATTGTAATTGGAAAAAATAAACGTTTTTAAGCTTTTGATTGAGTGGAGAAATTAGGAATTATTTAAAATAGTTTTCTTGTGACAATCCAAAACCAAAGACATTTAGCAAAAGAAAAAGTTTACTCCTTTACTCCAAAAACCAAAGACATTTAGCAAAAGAAAAAGTTTACTCCTTTAATCCAAAAACCAAAGACATTTAGCAAAAGAAAAAGTTTACTCCTTTACAAATCACATGTTAAATGATTTTTTTCTTTGTAAATCATTTCTAGTTATTTTAAATAAAAAAAATTCAATCACAGTGATTAGTTATTTTAAATGTTTTTTTTTATTAAAAGGAAAGTGTCTACTCCCTTCAAAGTCATGAGTAATTTTAAAGGTGTTGTCAAACTGTTCTAAGAAATTGTTTTTTTGTTGGAATGGGATGACATAAATCTGTTCAAAATCACTATTTTTGTTATTTAAAATCTATTTTTGAATGCATGAATGGATTCAGCATGCTGAAAACCTCTGGGACACTTGAATTATACAGAAATAATCACTCAAATCTGTGGATCTAACAATTTCTTGCTGAATTTCAAGTAAATGTACCTAAAAAATCACCGGAAAACAATTATTTCATTAAATGTTTAGACTATTGTGAGTTATTTTAAATCATTTTTTCCCTTACAAATCACCTTCACCTGCCAGTGATTTTAAATCATTTTTCTTTAAGTAATGGTGATGATAGTTATTTTAAATGATTTTTCCCTTACAAATCACCTTCACCTGCCAGTGATTTTAAATCATTTTTCTTTAAGTAATGGTGATGATAGTTATTTTAAATGATTTTTTCCTTTACAAATGGGTTTGCTAATTGAATTCCTGGAACATAAATTATTTTTTTCCTTACAAATCATCTGCTAGTTACCCAAAGGGATTGGATCCCTTGATGAAAAAGAGTAAGAAAGAATTTCACCAATAAGCAAATAATGGTGATAAAAAGTTATTTTAAATGATTTTTTCTCTTACAAAACATCTGCTAGTTGCCCAAAGGAATTGGATCCCTTGATGAAGAAGAGTGAGGAATTTTCACCAATAAGCAAAATTCAATTTTGGTGAAGGCTTTTCTGAAAGCAAGATTCGATTTTGATGAAGGTGATGAAGAAGAGTGAGGAATTTTTACAAATAAGCAAGATTCAATTTTGGTGAATGGCTTTGCAAGATTCAATTTTGGTGAAGGCTTTTCTGAAAGGAAGATTCAATTTTGATGAAGGCTTTTCTGAGATCATGGGACACCTTGAGGTAGTACACATTAATTTAATTTTGGTGGAAGCTTTTCTGAAGTTATAAGCACACATTAGTAAATAACAGCCCACCTTATGTGCTTTAAATATTTAAAAATCCAAAATTACAAATTACATACATGAGTGGTAGAGTGCTACAAATTAACTTGAGTGGTAGAGTGCTACAAATTACATACATGGTAGAGTGCTACAAATTACAATCAGAAAGAAGTACTAAAAAATTCACAGGTACTTTTTCATCTGCTGGTTATTTTTAAAATAAATAATCTCTCCTGTGCAATTTATTTTAAATCATTTTTCTTCACTTCCAGTTACAAGTTATTTTAAATCATTTTTCTTCACCATTATTAAAATAATTTTCCTGTGCAACTTATTTTAAATTATTTTTCTTTACCATTATTAAAAAAAAAATTCAGTGTAAAGTATTTTAAATCAATTTTTTTCACTGTTATTAAAATATTTTTTCTTGTGCGAAGTTATTTTAATTCATTTTTCTTCCTCAAATAATGGTGATTAGTTATTTCAAATGATATTTTACCTTAGAAATTATCCCTTTTTTCTTGACGAATCAAAACTCAAACTGCATTTCTTAGCCAATTATTAATAATAGGCAATGATAATTGCTAATAGTAACTAATGATAATTGAGAAGTGGAATACAACTGAAAATTAATTTGGCTGCTGAAAACTATAACTAACTTTTAGCTTTAAGCAAAGTTGCATTTTAGTTTTGGGATAATGCTTAGAAGGGCAGAGTTACACTTGGAACCTTGGGTGTACCTTTTTTCTACAAAAGAACCTTGGGTGTACCAGAGGAGAGCCAGAGTTACATTTTTCATCCGAGTTTTTGGGAGCAAGAGTTACATTTGCAATCTAAGTTTTTAGGCATGGGACAGCTTATCAAATTAAAAAAATAAAATGGCTTAGTGTTCAGGACAATTAAATTTTACCTGAAATTGGAAATTGTGGCGATCTGCTATATCAATATCACCTATCATTTGCACTCGTTTTGATGAGTTTTAAACATTTGCGCTCAAATTTGATGAATTTTAAACAGCTAAATTTCAATGTAAGATTTAAAAGTTTAGTGCTCCGATCTTTTATGCTCGTCACTTAAAAATGGGGAATTTTACAAAAATGGAATCTACAAGTGTGAAAGGATTTTTTTATCTGCGCTGTACATTTCAAACTTTTAAAATCCTCTCATTTTCAATATGGATTTGCTGTTTTAAAATATCTATCTTCATACGACGATAGATATTTTAGGGAGTTAATAGATTGAGAAGTTAAAGCCTGAGAAGTTTAAAAAATCCAGCGTTAAAATTGTATTATGCCCATTTCAAAAAGCAACAGAGATACGCCTGAGAAGCTTAAAACATCCAGTGTTAAAATTGTTTTATGCCCATTTCAAAAAGCAACAGAGATACGCCCCCATTTCGACTGCAGGAGATTATTTCAATCAAGGTATTGAAAGAAAACCAGGTTTAAACCAATTTGACAGGATTCAATCAAGATATGGAAACAAAAATCAGGTTTAAACCAATTTGCCAGCACAAAATAAGCCAAAATATTGATTCCATAATAAAAATAATATACCCCATCATATACATATACAAAACGGAACGAAATCGAGTCCTCCAGGCACTCGAGAAAGTTCACAAAAGATAATTTCATACTATAATACTCCTAACTACTACTATTCTTCTCTAACCTAATCTAATAACCTGTGGGGAATTTGCAATCGCCATACTCTGCAACCACAAAATAAAAACACAGATCATTAAATTAATACTCAGAAAACAATAGGGYATATCTAGACCGAATTAAACTTGTCCTGAAAGAATATATGATAAAGAATAYATGATATTAAACTTACTTGGAGACTGAGTAACGACATAAGCAGCGCCCGCGAAGTCGCAGGTTCCAATCTTGCGGCTGTTCTTTTGATAATAACTGTTGAAAGCATATGAAGCATGGGCTTCCAGCGTGTTAGGATTGTAGCAAGGYGCGCCAGGCTGAATCTGCTGGCAATCCGCATCCCCTTCTCCGCATGCATAGTCTAAAGCCGCCTGGAGTTTACTGGTATCGCTCTTGGAATTAGCAACGCACCACGTCTCGGATCCTCCAGCTGGAGTAGTCCCGCTGCTGTGATGATGCTGCGCCGAGACGGCGGGGGTGGAGGAGGAACTGTTTCCCGATGCGGGCGCCGGGTTGTTCACTGCCGATGGCGTCAGAGCGATGTCGTAGACACGTTGCTCAGATGGGTAGAATAAGCCATAGTTGCGCTCCGATGTCGGGCCAGGCTTCTTGTTTTCGTTAAATAGCGCGAAAAGGAAGGTATCCAGGGAGGCCTTGGGTCTGAGAGGGGTTCCGGAGTTGGACATAACGTGCTTAACGAGGTTTCCGTTGTAGGCCGCAGCGTTGTCAAGGCCAACACCGGTTTCATCCTCGTCGCCCTTGGACGGCCACCCTGTCTCACTCACAACAATATCCAGGTCCTTGTAGCCGAGCGCCGACATCGCAGAGAACACCGCATCGAGCTGAGCATCGAAGAGGTTGGTATACAGGAGACCGGTGTTGCCATCCGGAACTCCGGCATTGGGACGAAATAGTGCGTAGTCCAGAGAAATAACGTCAGCGTTGTCCTTGTAGGCAAAGAAAGGGTAGGCATTAACCATGAGATAAGACCCAGTCTGGCGTAGAAAGTCAAGCATGGGCTTTATCGTGCTCTCGACAAGCTCGTTCTTGAAGGCACCGCTTGAAGCTGGGAAAGAGCTCTGCAGCGCACTGAGAGCAACGGGGCTCGAGATCTTGACGATTCCGTCGAGGTTATATTTGACGAGAGCCCTGTGAAGATTTGTCATAGCAGGGACAAGGTAGGAGGTGATGTTATTGGGGTTGACAAAGACTTCATTGCCCACAGCTATGGCCGTGATCTGGGTGCCGGGAACGTAGGCGACCACGTTCTGCTTGACCCAGGCGTAGGCTCTTGAAAGACGACGAGCAACGTAGAAGAGTTGCTCGTTGGGAAGGGCAATGGTGATTTTAACGCCGGTGCCACTGAATGCACGGAGAGCTGCAGGGTCTGCGTCGTAGAGCTTCAGCTTGTCGATGCCTTGGCTCTTGATCAGCTGCACCACCTTGACAGCGGAGGGAAGATTGTCGGCCACGCGACCATAGTTGATACCCACAGTACCAGCCCCTGGAAAACCAAAACAAAACAGTTAAAAAAAATTACCGTTGCTGAGTCAATCGGAGAAATCAAAGCTCAAATCTTTAACGAACAAAACAGTAAAATGCATTTTCTCACCTGCAGATGCAACGATAGCGAGCGCCACCACAATCCCGATCAGCACCGAGCTCGTTCGTAAGCTCATTCTGGGCAGACAACCGACAGCCTGCGGAATTCTTTCTTTTTCTTGAACTTCTTTTGCTTAATGCGATTCGAACGTGTGACCTCGAGTATGCTTGGCTCGAGTGACAAACGCTCTGAGCCGCCAATCCTCAGACACCAGCAACACTCCCACCTCCTCCCCCTTTTCATAACATTTGCCAAAGCCCGCCACCGGCTTGTCCCCGTCGCCAGAGCCCTGTGACCGGTTCATCAAGTTCTGCGTCCGGCAGTCCTTGTCATGTGAGGACGCTGGAAGCGGGCCCCGACATCCTGTACGGGCAGACGTCAAAGCCTGGCGCGTCTCGTCTCGGTTCTTTAATTTTATTAGTTTTTTAATGTTCTCCGGTCTCGAGAAAAAAATATTTCCGTTCTCTTGCCGTCTTTCTAGTTTTTTTAAAGGTACTCCGTCTCGAGAAAAGATATTTCCGTTTTCTTGCCGTCTTTTTAACGGCAGAACGCCGTTACTCTGTATATATTACTACGTTATTGAATTCCGCGTCTTCGAAACCGACAAATGGCGGCAGGCGAATCCGCGTTGACACGTCAGCTTTTTACCATAACGTTTCCCGTCAAGTCGAAAATACCCCACAATGGAATATGGAATACGATGTTCGCGTCAATAGACCTTCAAATGGGTGACGGTTTCCGTCAAGTGACGAGGACCCCATTAACGTCTATCTCGAAGTCGTGTCAAATTTCTTTTGGGTGGCAGGTAATGAATTTTGGAAATATGAAAGGGCCGTAGAAGCCATTGAGTAGTAGCTAGCCCCATAACTAGCCGTTGCATTTCTTCGATGAATGGACACAGCCCACGAGATTGACCCCACTCCAGCGAAAAACTTGACTTTGGGTTAAAAACCAGTTAGCTGATTATGGCAAAAAAATATCTACCTCATGGAACCTTGTTTGGAATTTTGAAGTGATAGGAAGGGTAGCTTGGAAGGATGAAGAAACCTTGTTTTGAAGTTTAACTTATATTGAAATTATTGAATACTCTAGGTAGATATTGAAAGCTATGAATGATAGAAAGATGGTTAGATAAATAGCTACATTTTATTACCCTATCCACATCATTATATGATTATATGTGGTAACAAAGTTGATATTTTGGGCATCATTTTTTTTTTAAAGATTAAAACAAGGAATTACCATGACTAGAGTTAATGGTGTAATGGTAAGATTCAAATCATGGACTTGGTATACTTAATTAATTTTGGTCGTCTTCTTTTTGCTTGTATCATACTCTTAGTCAACCTTTGTATCTCTCAATATATCTTACTGAAATGTTGATTTTGAGTCTTTGATATGCAAATTCAATGTCTTCCTAATTTGCAAGTATGTTATGTTATGTTGTGTAGTGTTGTCTTCCACATACTCAACATAACCTTTCCTCCAACAGCTCCTTCAATTGTTTCCATCTTCGTGTTTCACATCTCACCCTGTGTGAGCTGGTTATTAATTATGTTATAACTTGAGCCTTTTCATGCCATGGGATGTTAAGAATAAAGTAGTTTGGCACTTTGATTTGTCTATGTATAATAGTTGTTTTCATTTGGCAAGTTTTCTCCATTTTCCCCCCTTATAGCATTCTTTGTACATGACTTCTTAATGCATTTTTATCTGTTGGACACCCTTCTTTTTAGTACTACCCACTCTTCAAACCATTTCTACATTGTTGATTCCATGTTGTCTTGCTCATTTTTAGCTCATCTTGGTTGATTTTAACTAGAATCTTGTAGTTATCCATGGCTCTCATCTTCTGTCTTTAGATAATCAATTTTTTGGTGCTTCCAATTCTATTGGGTATACTCATGTTTCAACTAAGAGTATCTCATAAGGGGTGTTGTTTTTTACCCAGATACAACTTGTTATGAGGTGTTTTTGTACTCACTCAACTCTATTCCATTTGTTTTTCTCAATACACTTGGTCCTCATACTAACATTCATAAATCAATATAGGAGTTATAAGCATTTGAACGAGCGAGCAAAGCATTTGCTAATCCTAAACCTCTTTTATCCTAAGAGAGATCAAGTCAAAAATAAAGAATCTGATAGATTATCCTAAGAGAGATCAAGTCAAAAATAGAGAATCCGATAGAAAAAAAAATAAGCAAGGGCAATCTGAGTCAAGATATAATCCACTTCAAGATGCCTTCAACCTTACTTGCAAGACCATGAGGAAGGAGAGGGAAAGCATAGGAAAAAAGATCTAGAGTAATGAAAGTAGTGTTGAGCATATAGTTATTCCCATATACCCTTCTTCCAAGGGAGTAATGAAAGTAGTGGACAACATATAGTTATTCCCATGTACCCTTCTTCCAATGGCGTACCATTAAGGATCCCTGAGAAAGAGACAAAAGTTAAAGCACATATGTGTAAGATTGGGAAGCCTATCTAAGACGAATACAAACATCGTTAATAAAGAAGGTTCTCAAATGTTGATGGTGAAGTTACTTGACAATCTTAGTCTAAGCCTAGGAGTTAGCTTTCACTTCTATTTGTCACTTATGATACATTGTTTCATTTTTAACTCCATGAAACATTATATTTGTCGTTGTTTCATTTTTTTACTCTCTATAACATTATATTTTCCTTACTACTCTAACAAAGGATGTCATCGGTGGTTTTGTAGTATACGGAAATTGTTTAGATTTGGTTGGGATTTTGGCCTTATGGGGGTAAACTATCCTTGCTCTTGCCTGCTTTACTTTGGGTTTTGAATCAATGGGTTTTTATGGATATGGGATCAATGGATGGCATTGTTGGATCAATATATTAAACTGAAATGGGATCTCAATCTTGATATGCATATGGAAGGGGAATTGAACCAAAGTGATCCTGGGAGGGGAACTAAACCAAGCCTTAATCTCATATGTAGGGTGGTAAAATCACTTTCCCATTGCTATAGCTTTACTCTCAGACCTTATACTAGGCTAAAAAGCTCTAATATGTTAAAGTTTTGTGATGTAATTTTTTGTACTCAAATATAAATTCCATATTTATTTACCAAAAAAAATTAGAAATATATTTTGTTGTGTTTCAGTTTTCCATACATTTGGCTAAGCAATGATATTGATACTCTTTAACCTACAAAATTTATAACTCTTTTACACTCCATTAGCTTCAACATCGACAATCTTCCACCATCAAATATCTTTATTATTGATTTTAAAATATTTAAAAGGGATATCAATGTAGCAATTATTGAGGTGGTTCCAAAAGGATCTGTGAGACATACTTGAATTTCATCTTCAATGTTGCATTATCATAGACATCTTCATTATTATTGTACGTATTCTTAGATTGAGCAAGTTTCTGTCACCACTCTTAACTATTTTAGGGGACAAGTCTCTCATAGTGTTTGTCTCATCTTAAGTTGTTGTTTTCATGAACTAAGAATGGACATTAGCCATAACATACCTTGTGACCAACATATATACAAGTGTTATAACACAAAACCTAAATTAAAGGAGATCTAGAGTAATGAAAGTAGTGGAGAGCATGTAGTTATTCCCATGTACCCTTATTCCAATGGCATACCATTAAGGATCTGTAAGAAAGAGACAAAAGTTAAAGCACATATGGTTAATATTGGGAAACTCATCTAAGACAAATACAAGCATTATTAAATTATTAATAAAGAAGGTCCTCAAATGTTGATGGTGAAGTTGCTTGATAATCTTAGACTAAGCCTATGAGTTAGCTTTTACTTCTATTTGTCACTTATGATAATTTTTTCATTTTTTACTCTTTGAAAAATTATGTTTGTCATTGTTTCATTTTTTTACTCTCTATAACATTATATTTGTTGTACTACTCTAACAAAGGATGTCATCAGTGGTTTTGTAGTATACAAAAATTGTTTAGATTTGGTTGAAATTTTGGTTGTAAGGGGGTAAACTATCGTTGCTCTTGCTTGATTTGCTTTGGCTTCAGAATCAGTGGGTTTTTATGGATATGGGATCAATGAATGACAATGTTGGATCAACATATTAAACTGAAATAAGATCTCAATCTTGATATGCATATGGAAGGGGAATTGAACCAAAGTGAACTAGGGAGGGGAATTAAATCTGACCTTTAATCTCATATGTAGGGTGGTAAAATCACTTTCCCATTGCTATAGCTTTACCCTTAGATCTTGTACTAGGATAAAAAAGCTCTAATATGTTAAAGTTTTGTGATGTAATTTTTTTAATCAAATATAAATCCCATATTTATTTACCAAAAAAAAGTATATATATATATATATATATATATTATTTAGTTTTCCATACATTTGGCTAAGCAATGATATTGACAATCTTTAACCTACATAATTGATAACTCTTTTATATCCCATTAGCTTCGACATTAACAAACTTCCACCATCAAATATTTGTATTATTGATTTTAAAATAGTTAAAAGGGATAGCAATGTAGCAATTATTGAGGTGGTTCCAAAAGGATCTCTAAGACATACTTGAATTTCATCTTCAATGTTTTATTATCATAGACATCTTCATTATTATTGTACTTATTCTCATATTGAACAAGATTCTATTGTCACTCTCAACTATTTTAGGGGACAAGTCTCTCATAGTGTTTGTCTCATCTTAAGTTGTTGTTTTCATGAACTAAGGATGGACATTAACCATAACATACCTTATGACCAACATATATACAAATGATGCAACATGGAACCTAAATTAGAGGAGATCTAGAGTAATGAAAGTAGTGGAGAGCATATAGCTATTCCCATATACCCTTTTAATTTTATCATCACTCTCAACTATTTTAGGGGACAAGTCTCTCATAGTGTTTGTCTCATCTTAAGTTGTTGTTTTCATGAACTAAGGATGGACATTAACCATAACATACCTTATGATCAACATATATACAAAGGATGCAACATGGAACCTAAATTAGAGGAGATCTAGAGTAATGAAAGTAGTGGAGAGCATATAGCTATTCCCATATACCCTTTTAATTTTATCATCACTCTCAACTATTTTAGAGGACAAGTCTCTCATAGTGTTTGTCTCATCTTAAGTTGTTGTTTTCATGAACTAAGGATGGACATTAACCATAACATACCTTATGACCAACATATATACAAATGATGCAACATGGAACCTAAATTAGAGGAGATCTAGAGTATGAAAGTAGTGGAGAGCATATAACTATTTCCATATACCCTTCTTCCAATGGCATACCATTAATGATCCCTAAGAAATAGACAAAAGTTAAAGCACCTATGGGTAAGATTGGGAAACCCATGTAAGACGAATACAAACATTGTTATTAAAGAAGGTCCTCAATTATTTTAAGGGTGAAGTTGCTTAACAATATTAGACTAAGCCTAGTAGTTAGCTTTTACTTATATTTGTCACTTATGATACATTGTTTCATTTTTTACTATCTTAAACATAACATTGGATTTGTCATTGTTTTTTTTTTAACTTTCTATAACATTATATTTTCCTTACTACTCTAACAAAGGATGTCATTATTGGTTTTGTAGTATACCAAAATTGTTTACATTTGGTTAAGATTTTGGCCTTATGGGGTAAGCTATATATGCTCTTGCTTGCTTTGCTTTGGGTTCCAAATCAACAGGTTTTTATGGATATGGGATCAATGGATGATGTTGTTGGATCAACGTATTAAACTAAAATGGCATCTCGATCTTGATATGCATATGGAAGGGGAACTAAACCAAAGCGAATCAGTGAGGGGAACTAAACCATACCTTTAATCTCGTATGTAGGGTGGTAAAATCACTTTCCCATTGCTATAGATTTACCCTTAGACCTTATTCCAGGCTAAAAATATCTAATATGTTAAAGTTTCGTGATGTGATTTTTTGTAATCAAATATAAATTCCATATTTATTTACCCAAAAAGTAGAAATATATTTTTTTGTGTTTCAGTTTTCCATACATTTGACTAAGCAATGATATTGACACTCTTTAACCTACGGAATTTAAAACTCTTTTACATTCCATTAACTTCTACACTGACAATCTTCCACCATCAAATATCTTTATTATTGAATTTAAAATATTTAAAAGGGATACCAATGTAGCAATTATTGAGGTGGTTCCAAAAGGATCTATGAGACATACTTGAATTTCATCTTCAATGTTACATTGTCATAGACATCTTCATTCAATTATTGTACTTATTCTCAGATTGAGTAAGATTCTATCATCATTCTCAACTATTTTAGAGGACAAGTCTCTCATAGTGTTTATCTCATCTTAAGTTGTTTTTTTCATGAACTAAGGATGGACATTAACCACATCACTCTCAACTATTTTAGAGGACAAGTCTCTCATAGTGTTTATCTCATTTTAAGTTGTTGTTTTCATGAAATAAGGATGGACATTAACCATAACATACAATGTAACCAACATATATACAAGTGATGTGACATGGAACCTAAATTAGAGGAACACTTATTTTTCCAAAATCCATCATCTTTTGCACTCTATGGTAGATATCATCACTATCACGACCCCATAGGACGTTTGTTCATATCTTTCACTCATTCACCTCCTGAGGGTGTGTGGCACCATGATTGTTCTTACTTGGTTTCTTGGCAACACCAAGAATACTTTGTCCGGACTACGCCTCTTCACCTATAGCATACCCATACTTTGTTCTAGGCTATGTGGAAGTCACACTCCTACTCTAGTGCAACTCTTGTATACTTAGAAAATTTTGTTAACAATTTAACACTTACTCATTTAAGCACACATCCAAGAATATGAGAAAACAAGAGAACAATTGTGAAACAAATAAGAGACATACACATAAATAGTGTAGGTGACACAAACCGTGCCTAACACCCGACTAAGTATTGTTATTGTGAAACAATTACAATATGAGCATTATCGACTTGATCTACAACTTAGGAAGAGCACACATCTCACCTCACCTCACCAAGACACTCATACACAAATTCACCACACCAAGACTCTTTGTCATAACCACCTTTGCAACCTCTTATGGTGCACCCCAGATGTGTTCCAAACCACAGACTTGTTGTCCCTTCTTTGTTGCAGACTTCACCAAGTTAACACAGACTTTGGTTCTTCCTCACACATGCCTCACCCAAACCTACGCTTCAAACTTCCATCAAAATCTTCTAATGCGTCCCACCCTTGGCTACCTGTCCTCCATGTTATCAACTCTGCCTCAAAACATTTCCTTAGACTTGTAACAACCCTAGTTGAATTTATGTTTAAGGATTACTAAGTAAAAATTAATTAGGTGATTAATTGTCTTAACATGGCTTTAACTAAACAAATATTGGCATAATAATATTAATTAAATATTAATTAATTAATTCATTGTTATAATTTTGATTGATTAATTAATTAAATTAATTACCCATCACATTGAATGAACAGGGTAATAAATTTAAAAGGGTTAATAAATTTAATTGTTTAAATTAAAAGATTACATATACAGAGGGGATAAGGAGCATTAATAAATAAGGATAAGGAGCATTAATAATAGGATAAAGCATTAATAATCAGATAAGATAATAAATGTGTAGGTGAGGAAATAAATGAGGAGAAAGGGTGGTGAAGGAGGGATATGAGTGGAGGAGGCTTACGGGAAGGGGGATCTTTGGGAGGGTTCTTTTGGATTTGCGCAGGGGAGTTTGAGTCGGTAGTCGGGAAGGATTAGTATAGGCGGCACCGGTTTGCTGGGGGTTTTGGGCATGGGGGCCAGGATATCCATATGGTATCCTGGAGCTAGGAAGTTGTCCTAGTTGGTAGGGTGAAAACACGGTTTGGGCAGAGTTCGTCCGTGGCTTCAAGCTGGACAAGGCAGCAGCAGGAAGGTCAACAAGATGAGCGGAAGCAGCAGGAAGGTCAACAAGACAAGCGGAAGGTTAGCATCAGACCAAGGTATTTTAATTTACGTATTTGTTTTATGTAATTTAAGGAATATGAAGGGTTATAAGGTTGTTCGTAAGCTATTATGTTCAGTTCAATAAATTTTGGTTATATGCTGATTATGAAGTAAATTAAAATGTTAGGTTAACATTCCTTAAATTTCAATTTTATTTTGGGTTTTATAAGGCTTTGTGGAGCCAAACCCTACACATGGTATCAGAGCCGTAGTTCACAATCTGGGGCCAAGGGCCTACCACCTACTGAGAATCGACCCAGAAATAAACCACCATAAAACCTTAGAAATTGTTGTAAGATTGATGGAGGCCTGTTCACATTCAGACCTGTGAGAAGCCTCGCCTGTAAAAGCTTCAAACTTGTAAGAAGCCTCACCTGTACATAGTGATAT
>ML784999.1:456232-466714 GCA_009831015.1 Picea engelmannii
CTACAACCACATGATGTTCCTATGTCCAAATGGGAAGTCATTTCCATGGATTTTGTTGTGGGGTTGTCGCTCACATCTCATAGACACAATGCCATTCTTGTGATAGTGGATAAGTTAACCAAGAGTGCTCATTTTATTCCGGTCGGAGACACTTACGATGTCACTGATGTGGCACGTGTGTTTGTAAGTGAGGTTATCCGTTTGCACAGGATACCTAAGAAGATCATTTTAGATAGGGACTCCAGATTCACTTCTAGGTTTTGGACAAGTTTGCAGTCAGTGTTAGGGACTCAGTTGAACTTAAGCACAACTTATCATCCTGAAATAGATGGGAAAACTGAGAGAGTAAATCAAGTCATGGAAGACATGCTCAGGATGTATGTCATGGATAATCAAACCCAGTGGGAGAAGTACCTACCTTTGGTAGAGTTTGTGACGCAAACGCGCCACCCATGGCACGTCCGCTCCCACAAGACTTTCTCTTCCTTAGGCTCGAAGAACTGAAATGTTCTTCAACCCCCTTATCAGGAGTTCTCAATACCCACAGAATGCTCCTTTGATCTCCCTACTCCAAATCGGGAAATCAGACTTTGCAAGGTCGCGAATCCTGAAGTCATAGGTTCGGGTCTCACAAATCCCCGAAACCAGATGAATATTCACCCATGCTTTCCTGCTCCTATCGGGAATTTCCCAGTCGGGAAATCGACACTTTCATTGTCGTAGACAACTCGCCTTCCAGATCCCCGACTCCTGATATACCGATACTCTGGTGTGGATGCGACACCTATTCACCTCTATGACCCTGGTGGTCCCCACTCTATCCTTGTATCCGTTAGGAAATCGCGTATCGGGATATCGCGATTTTCGTTGTCATGTGCACGGGACTTTAAATTCCCCGAACTCCGATACAAATTGCCATCTGTCCTCTGCTCTATCGCCTATGGCCCACACTCCTGTGGTGATCGAGAAATCGCATGTTGGGATATCGCGATTTTCGTTGCAACAATTCCTTTGTCTTTGGAAACCCCGAAATGCCGAACCCCGACTCCTTGGGAACCTCTGACACGCGTCCTCAAAACGAACGGTCCAGATCGTGTCGGGAAATCGCGGATCGTAATTCCAACGTGCAAGAGTTTCTTACCTCCGGAAACCCGAATGTGTTAAATCCCGACTCCTCTCCTGATGTCTGACGCGTGTCCTGCCGAGATCAACGGCTAGGATTCTCCCTCAGGTTTTTGAAACCCACAAGGTCTCGGTTCTCTTGCTTAGCAAAATCCCGATGAATTCAATATCCCGATGACTTTGGTCGGGACTTTTCCTCTGTACCCTTGGGCTTAACCCCTGCGTAACTTCTCGAGATCTGGTGGCTGACAGGAAATCACTTGCTGACTCAATGGTTCAACAGCCTCTTGAGCTTGGGCTCTGGTGTGATCATAACCTCCTCGCACCTCTGCGAGATCCAACGACTGACGGATTTTGTCAATATCCTCTGTAAGATCCTGACCGTCGATTTCTTCCCCCTTGGGGATTTCTTGGCACGAAAATCTCCTGTGCAACCTTTCAATAACTATGAAGGCTTTCCTTCCTCCTGAGCTTTCTTCACTTCTCGATCTCTTAGAAAAGAGATCTCTTTGCGCGCACTCCTTACGGAAACCCTGAAAACACTTTAAGTGCTCGACCTTCTTTTGACTCTGCGCACACCTGCAGCAACAGTCCTCTAAAGCTTCCTTCTCAGACTCACGACTGAGACTTCCTCTTCAACCTGCACACTCCTTGCATGGCTTCATCAACCCACTTTCACTTCTGGGTGAATAAGAACAAAAGTTAGACTATCTGAGCCTTCATCAACGCACTCCTTGCGGATGAATTTCAACTGCACACCTTGCAGGAATCTCCTGGCTCAGATAGAGAAACAATTGAAACTCATTCCATCTCCCCTTCAGACTTCAGGTTGAAACATGAAATCACATACACAACATATAAAAGCAAATGTATGACAAGAAGCAAACATTCATGAACACATCAACAATATACACAGAGAAACAACACAAACCATGAATTTGAATCAGAACTTTCTTCTATTAATTCAAATGCCTGTACATGGGTGTTCTTCATACACTATTCTTTGCTTGCTCTTCTCTTCTCCTGAATGCTTCCATTATGTTACAATGGTACAATGAGGGTGTCTATATCCGTTTTCCCTCTCGGACTCTAAACTATCAAATCTAGAATTAAAATCCTATCTACCAGCATTAACTAGATTAAATGCCTCTTATCTACTAAGGACGAGAGCGTATCGCTCAAAGTCCAATACAATATACAAAAGGAGCTTTTCATAAATGCATCATTTATACATTGGCGCATCATCTTGGATGAAGATTCAAAAAAAATTCGGCTGGACTTGTCCAGCTGTTCATTGTCTTCCATGCTGGCTCGCTTATCGTGGGCGATGCTCCTGCATCATACTCCCTCGCTTGAAAACTTTCATGGGCTCCTGTCCATGAGATCCTGCACGGTCTGTCCATGCTTTTGAATATCTTCTTCAGTCTCCCAGCTGGCATCTTCCACTGGATGGCCCTTCCATCTGACCAGATACTCATAGTATTCCTTTCGTCTGGTCTTTTTGCTCACCTTCCTATCGAGTATACGCTCCATCTATGGCTTTTCTGCAATTGGCATCTGCTTCTGCCACTGGACCTCTAGTTGCTCATCACTTTCAGCTCCTGCTTCCTCAGCCTTATATGGATATAAGTCTGAGACATTGAATGTCGGAGATATTCCGATCCCATCCGGCAACTCAATTTCATAAGCATTTTCTCCCAGCTTCCTCAAGACCTTACATGGCCCAATTTTCTTCATCTTTAGTTTATTATATGTTCCCCTTGGGAACCTTTCTTTCCTCAAATGTGCCAGAACTAACTCACCAACTTCGAATCGAAGTTGTCTCTTCCCCTGATCGGCTCTACGCTTATATTCTTGATTTGATCTCATCAGTCGCTCCTTCACCTAGTCGTGAAGTTCTTTCATCGCCTCTGCGAATTCTCCAGTGCTTGCACTCTTAGTCATTCTCTGTTCTGAATCCCTTAGCTCTAAAACTCCTCTTGGCTGCCTGTCGTATACAATCTCAAATGGACTTTTCCCTGTTCTTTTTTTCACCGAGTCGTTGTACGCAAACTCTGCCTATGGCAACACATTGTCCCAACTGTTGTGGTGCTCTGTCACCATGCTTCTTAATAAGTCTCCCAGACTTCTATTTACCACCTCTGTTTGCCCATCTGTCTATGGATGATAGGCAGAACTAAACATCAAGTTAGTCCCCATCTTCTTCCAGAGTGTCCTCCAGAAATGTCCAATGAATTTCGTGTCCCTGTCTGAAACTATACTTCTGGGTAACCCGTGAAGTCTAACGACCTCCTTGAAAAACAGATTTGCGATATGAGTCGCATCGCTGGTCTTCTAACATGGGATAAAATGTGCCATTTTGGAAAACCTGTCAACCACCACAAAGATCGAATCATGTTCTCTTTGCATCCTAGGCAATCCCAATACGAAATCCATGCTAATTTCATCCCACGGTCTCTCGGGTATGGGTAATGGTTGATAGAATCCCGCATTCTGCTTTCGCCCCTTCGAATGTTGGCAAACTCTTCACCTATCTAAAAATCTCTTGACTTCTGACCGCATCCCTGGCCAAAAGTATGCTTCGCTTAGCTTTGAAAATGTCTTGTCATGGCCAAAATGCCCTGCCAAGCCTCCGCTGTGTTTTTCTTTTAACAGATTCTCCCTCATGGAGCAATTTGGAATGCATAGTTGATTGCCTTTGAACAACAACCCATCCTGGATCACATACTCTATCCACTGACTTCGATCTCTGAGAACTGGGTTCTCAGCTGCTCCATACGCTTCACTGAAATCCTGATCAGTTGCATACATGTCCTTAAGATCATCAAAGCCTAAAGTCTTGACTTTGAACTCCTACAACATCAAACATTTTCTGCTCAAAGCATCAGCCACTTTGTTAGCATTACCCGAAATATGTTTAGTTACAAATGTAAAATTCTGCATGTATTCTACCCATTTAACATGCCTTTGATTCAATTTCTCCTGTTGAGTTACATACTGCAATGCATGGTTATCACTGTATAAAATATATTCTCTCGGAATCAAATAGTGTCTCCATTTCTTCAATGCCTGTATGATGACATAAAATTCCTTATCATATGTGGAATATTTCTCTTTCGCCTCATTCAGCTTCTCGCTGAAATATGCAATCGATCTATCCTCCTGGCTCAAGACCGCTCCGATGGCAAAACCACTCGCATCACATTTTACCTGGAATGTTTTCTGAAAATCCGGTAACACCAAAACCGGTTGTTCCGTGATCTTTCGTTTCAACAGATTGAAACTCTTCTCTGCCTCTTCAGTCCAATGAAAAGATTTATGTCTTTTCCTGACTGTATCCATCATCGTTGCGCTAATTCCACTGAAATTTCTAATGAATTTCCTGTAGAAACTAGCCAGTCCATGAAAATTTCTCACCTCGAAAACATTTCTCGGTGATGGCCAATTTTTAATTACTTCCACCTTGTCTGGATCCATCTTCAATTCATTCGTTGATATGACAAATCCCAAGTAAATGAGTTATGTCTTCATAAAAGAGGATTTCCTCATGTTGATCAACAACTTCTCCTGCTGTAGCTTCTTCATTACTGCAGCTAAATGCTTCAGATGTTCTGCTTTTGTTTTACTGAAAATCAATATGTCATCCAGATAAACAATGACAAACTTCCCGATGAATTCCTTCATCACTTCATTCATTAACCTCATGAAGGTACTTGGTGCATTCGTCAAGCCAAACGGCATGACTAGCCATTTGTATAGCCCTTCGTTGGTTTTGAAGGCCGTCTTCCACTCATCGCCTTCCCTCATGCGAATATGATGGTATCCAATTTTCAAATCAACCTTTGAAAAAAATTTGGCTCCACTTAAACAGTCCATCAAGTCGTCCATCCGTGGCAATGGAAACCTGTACCTGATGGTTATCTTGTTAATGGCTCTGGAATCGGTGCACATTCTCCAGCCTCCATCTTTCTTTGGGCTCAATACCATTGGAACGACACACGGGCTTAAACTTTCCCTGACCAGTCCTTTATCCAACAGTTCCTGTACCTGCCTTTTAACCTCTTTGTTCTCCTACGACGTCAACCTGTACACGGCTTTATTCGGCAAACTAGCTCCTGGTATGAGGTCTATATGGTGACTTACGCTCCTCATCGGCGGAAACGAATGAGGTAATTCATCTACCACTATGTCAGCAAACTCTTCCAGCAGTTCCTGTATTTCTTCTGGCAAATCATCCACTCTTGTGCTGGTCAAAACAATTTTGGGTTTTCTGACCACAAAGAATTGTGGATCTTCCTTCTTCTTCACCTCCGTAAAAAGCTCCTTCCCACTCATGAGAAGTACCCTGTTGTTCACTTCCGGCTTCACCTCCTTATCTTTTATCGGAAGTAACATATGTGTTCTCCCATTCTTCTATAAAGTATATGTATTCATCTTCCCATCATGAATTACATTCCTGTCATATTGCCATGGTCTGCCCAGCAATAAATGACATACATCCATAGGAATAACATCACATAAAATCCTATCATTATATCCTCCTATCTTAATGTCCACTAAGCACTGTTTAGTGACATTTACCTGATGTCCCTTCTGTAGCCATGAAACTTTGTATGGATTCGGATGATCAATCGTCTCCAGCTCCAGTTTCTCCACCATCTCAGTTGAAACGAGATTATCTGTGCTACTGCTGTCCACGATAACCTTGCACACCCTGTCTTTGGTCTTGCATGCAGTTATGAAAAGTCTATTTCTTTGAGCCGTGTCCTCCACCTCCTTCTCGGGTGTTAAGAGAAATTTATGCATCATTAATGACCTTCCGTCTTCTGCATCTTCTGCTTCAGCATCTCGCCTCTGTGCCTCGGCGATGTGAGCTTCTCCTCCATCCTTCTTGTTATCTGGACAGTCAAACGACTTGTGTCCATTCTTTCCACACGTGAAGCATGTGATGACTCCACCTCTGCCTCTTCCTTTACCTCTGGTACGAGGAAATGTGTTTGCGTCAGCTTATCCTCCACCCTGTTCTGTATGCTGCCTTCGTTGTTCAACGTGTTGGCCTCGCTGTGAAATTCCACCTCTTTCTGTTCTAGTCTGAGGCTTCTTCCAGTTGTCTTTGGATTTCTGGAACCTATCTTGGGCAACTGACTTACCTTTGGGCTGGCTCCTACCTCGGCCTCGCTGTCTTGGATTACGGCTCAGCTTCTCTTCAGCTTTCAACGCCATTTGATACACATCCTCCACCGTTTGGATGGTTGTCATACTCATCTCGTCCTGGATATCGTATCTCAAGCCATTCATATACCTGGCAACTTTTTCATCATCGCTCTCCCAATGACCTGCTCTGATATTTAGCTTATAGAATTTCTCAGTATACTCCTTCACTGTCATCAGCTTCTGTCTCAGGTTCTGCATTCTCTTAAACAATGTGATTTGATAATCCCTTGGGATGAACTTTGCCTTCATCTTTGCAATCATTCGATCCCAGCTTTTAATCTTTTGCTTGCCTTTGCAGCGTCTATCTACTTGAAGCTCGTCCCACCATAATGCTGCGTGTCCTTTCAATTTTGTGACAGCATGCCTAACCTTCTTATCTTCTTTGATATCTTCATAATCGAAGTAAGTGTCAAGAGCTCTAATCCAATCTAGAAGCTCTTCTGCATCCAGATTCCCTTCATAAGTTGGAATGTCCATCTTTGTCTTCGAACTCATCCGAGTGATAACCTTAATTAGTCGCTCATTGGCTGCATCTTCGGCTGCAACTTCTCCTTGTTGTTCAACCTCTACTTCACCTTCGGAGTCACTTAGATCTCCAGCACTGGTTGTGCGTCTCTGCGTTGCCTCCATATCTTCTAGTCTCGCTCGGAGATCACGTATCTACCTCTCCATTTCTAGATTCTGTGCTTGTCTCCCTCTCCTTCTCTGGTTCTCCCTATCCTCTGGATCGGGTGATTGTCTTTCTCTCCTCGGCAGCATGGTAAAATCTTCTTTTCTTCTCTGCTATAGAAAGCAAAGAAATTTTCTCGCTCTGATACCACTCTGACGCAAACGCGCCACCTAGAGCACGTCTGCTCCCACAGGACCTTCTCTTCCTTAGGCCCGAAGAACTGAAATGTTCTTCAACCCCCTTATCAGGAGTTCTCAATACCCACAGAATGCTCCTTTGATCTCCCTACTCCAAATCGGGAAATCAGACTTCGCAAGGTCGCGAATCCTGAAGTCACAGGTTCGGGTCTCACAAATCCCCAAAACCCGATGAATATTCACCCACGCTTGCCTGCTCCTATTGGGAATTTCCCCGTCGGGAAATTGGCACTTGCGTTGTCGTAGACATCTCTCCTTCCAGATCCCCGACTCCCGATATACCGATACTCCGGTGTGGATGCGACACCTATTCACCTCTCTGACCCTGGTGATCCCCACTCTATCCTTGTATCCGTCGAGAAATCGCGTATCGGGATATCGTGATTTCCATTGTCATGTGCACGGGACTTTCAATTCCCCGAACTCTGATACAAATTGCCACCTGTCCTATACTCTATCGTCTGTGGCCCACACTCCTGTGGTGATCGGGAAATCGCATGTCGGGATATCGCGATTTCCGTTGCAACAATTCCTTTGTCTTTGGAAACCCCGAAATGCCGAACCCCGACTCCTTGGGAACCTCTGACACGCATCCTCAAAACAAACGGTCCAGATCGTGTCGAGAAATCGCGGATCGCAATTCCAACGTGCAAGAGTTTCTTACCTCCAGAAACCCCGATGTGTTAAATCCCGACTCCTCTCCTGATGTCTGACGCGTGTCCTGCCGAGATCAACGGCTAGGATTCTCCCTCGGGTTTTCGAAACCCACAAGGTCTCGGTTCTCTTGCTTAGCAAAATCCCAATGACTTCAATATCCCGATGACTTTGGTCGGGACTTTTCCTCTGTACCCTTGGGCTTAACCCCTGCGTAACTTCTCGAGATCTGATGGCTGACGGGAAATCACTTGCTGACTCAACGGTTCAGCAGCCTCTCAAGCTTGGGCTCTGGTGTGATCATAACCTCATCGCACCTCCGCGAGATCCAACAACTGACGGATTTTGTCAATCTCCTCTGTAAGATCCTAACCGTCAATTTCTTCCCCCTTGGGGATTTCTTGGCACGAAAATCTCCTGTGCAACCTTTCAATAACTCTGAAGGCTTTCCTTCCTCCTGAGATTTCTTCACTTCTCGGTCTCTTAGAAAAGAGATCTCTTTGCGCACACTCCTTGCAACAACCCTGAAAACACTTCAAGTGCTCGACCTTCTTTTGACTCTGCGCACACCTGCAGCAGCAGTCCTCTAAAGATTCCTTCTCGGACTCACGACTGAGACTTCCTCTTCAGCCTGCGCACTCCTTGCACGGCTTCAGCAACCCACTTTCACTTCTGGGTGAATAAGAACAAAAGTTAGACTATTTGAGCCTTCATCAACGCACTCCTTGCGGATGAATTTTGACTGCACACCTTGCAGGAATCTCCTGGCTCAGATAGAGAAACAATTGAAACTCATTCCATCTCCCTTTCAGACTTCAGGTTGAAACATGAAATCACATACACAACATATAAAAGCAAATGTATGACAAGAAGCAAACATTCATGAACACATCAACAATATACACAGAGAAACAACACAAACCATGAATTTGAATAAGAACTTTCTTCTATTAATTCAAATGCCTGTACATGGGTGTTCTTCATACACTATTCTCTGCTTGCTCTTCTCTTCTCCTGAATGCTTCCATTATGTTACAATGGTACAATGAGGGTGTATGTATCCGTTTTCCCTCTCGGACTCTAAACTATCAAATCTAGAATTAAAATCCTATCTACCAGCATTAACTAGATTAAATGCCTCTTATATACTAAGGACGAGAGCGTATCGCTCAAAGTCCAATACAATATACAAAAGGCACTTTTCATAAATGCATCATTTATACATTGGTGTATCATCTTGGATGAAGATTCAAAAAAGTTTCGGTTGGACTTGTCCAGCTGTTCATTGTCTTCCATGCTGGCTCGCTTGTCGTGGGCGATGCTCCTGCATCAGTTTGCCTACAATAACAGTTTTCATAGCTCCATCGGAATGCCACCCTACGAAGCTCTGTATGGAAGGCCATGCAGAACACCATTGAGTTGGGATAGACTAAAAGATCGAGTAACAGTTGGGCCAGAATTGATTCAAGCGATGGAGGAACATGTGATTCAGATTAGGCAGAGACTAAAGGAAGCACAGGATAGGCAGAAAAGTTATGCGGATGCACACAGGACCGACCGCAGTTATGAAGTGGGAGACCAGGTTTTCATTTGTATCAGGCCTAATAAGAGTACCATATGGGTTGGGAAGGGGACAAAGTTGTCACCTTGATTTATAGGACCGTTCAGAATCCAAGAGAAAATTGGACCCGTTGCCTATCGTTTCGTACTGCCACCCCACTTGCATAAAACTCACAATGTTTTTCATGTATTTATTTTACGTCATTATGTTGTTGATGAATCACATAAACTAAATTGGAAGGAATTGCAGGTATCGGACGTGGGAACACTCACGTTAGAACCATTACGCATATTGGACTGTAGAGTCCGACAGCTCAGGAACCGTCTGGTAGACCAAGTTAAGGTCCAATGGGACAAGTATAGTCCAGGATCTACTACTTGGGAAGACGCCGAGACACTACGGCGAGACTATCCCTCACTTTTTTTGACCACCTCAAGAATGTTTCTCGAAGGTTGGGTGTATGTAACACCACCTTTTGACTTAGACAACCAGGATTACCTGAGGCCTATATACTTTATTTTCTAGTCACAATGAAACTATTAAGTGATACACCTAAACTTTAAATGTATGAACTTTTATGTATGATTAAATGTTATTGATGATGATGTATGTAATGTGATCTATTATGTGAATGTAAATTTTATGAATGTTTAAATGTTATTGATGATGATGTATATGATGCAACATATTGTGAGAATGTGAATTTAATGAATATTTAAATGCTATTGGGATGATGTTGGATATGATGCAATCTATTTTGGATAAATGATAATCTTATGAATGGGTGTCAAAATTGAATTATGGGATATTATGAGATCTATTTCTAATTGGAAAACTTTGATGTTAATTTATCGGTATAGGGATACCAAATTGAAATGATGATAGCATGCGATTACATGATGATAATGCATAGAAATGTACGAGTTTGTGTTACAGACTAATCTGCAGGTTATGGGCTATGAAATAGCCAAGGGATAAAGATGATGAAAGTGGATATCATGACCACTAGCCAAGAAACACTATGGTATGAATATTGTATGTGGAATTTATATTGGTTTGGATGC
>ML784999.1:467789-485335 GCA_009831015.1 Picea engelmannii
TCTTGTACATATACACTAGTATGTATGAGTTTTCTTGACTTACTTACTGTTAATGTCGGTTAATTGTTATGAATGTGTGAACCATGTTTCTTTTCCTTTGACCATAAGATACCTTAACTTCGGGACGAAGTTTCCTGAAGGGTCGGTGTATGTAACAACCCTAGTTGAATTTATGTTTAAAGATTACTAAGTAAAAATTAATTAGGTGATTAATTGTCTTAACATGGTTTTAACTAAACAAAGATTGGCATAATAATATTAATTAAATATTTATTAATTAATTAATGGTTATAATTTTGATTAATTAATTAATTAAATTAATTACCTATCACATTGAATGAACAGGGTAATAAATTTAAAAGGGTTAATAAATTTAATTGTTTAAATTAAAAGATTACGTATACGGAGGGGATAAGGAGCATTAATAAATAAGGATAAGGAGCATTAATAATAGGATAAATTAATAATCGGATAAGATAATAAATGTGTAGGTGAGGAAATAAATGAGGAGAAAGGGTGGTGAAGGAGGGATATGAGCAGAGGAGGCTTACGGGAAGGGGGATCTTTGGGAGGGTTCTTTTGGATTTGCGCAGGGGAGTTTGAGTCAGTAGTCGGGAAGGATTAGTACATGGGGCACCGGTTTGTTGGGGGTTTTGGGCACGGGGGCCAGGATATCCATATGGTATCCTGGAGCTAGGAAGTTGTCCTAGTTGGCAGGGTGGAAACACGGTTTGGGTAGAGTTCGTCCGTGGCTTCAAGCTGGACAAGGCAGCAGCAGGAAGGTCAATAAGATGAGCATAAGCAGTAGGAAGGTCAACAAGACAAGCGGAAGGTTAGCATCAAACCAAGGTATTTTAATTTACGTATTTGTTTTATGCAATTTAAGGAATATGAAGGGTTATAAGGTTGTTCGTAAGATATTATGTTCAGTTCAATAAATTTTGGTTATATGTTGATTATGAAGTAAATTAAAATGTTAGGTTAGCATTCCTTAAATGTCAATTTTATTTTGGGTTTTATAAGGCTTTGTGGAGCCGAACCCTACAAGACTTGCCCTCTTGTTCTTACTCTCCAAAAACTTGCCTTCCTGTGTGCCCTTGTGCTCTTATAAGGACTTCAAAGGTCACCAACACAAAACGTCGTGTCCTTTGGGTGTGTTGCACCCCTTTGCGAACCATCACACTCAAACGACTCGTTGTGCCCCTTCGTGGACCCGATGTGCTCGAACGAACTTGTGTGCCCATCAACCGTCGTGTCTCTTGGACCGACACACCCCTCTCTTGGGTGCATGCCCCTTGCCTTCTATGTTTCCTTATGTCGATCGACAAGACTCTTTGTGGGTGTGTCGATTAGGTCATCCAACCTCCTCAACCCGTCCATGTTTCCATGGTCAGACATGTCCACTACTTGGGCATGCGCCCAAGTTTCCCTATCCTTGCCCAAATGCAACCCAAATCTCCATCAACCTTCCTAAGGCAAGGTGTGTGCCTCTTGCTGCCATATGTCATCATCATGCACCCAAGATACTCCTACTCACACCCACATGTTCACATGGCCCTTGTGTTCTCTTGCTTGACTCGTCCCTAAGTCTGACCAAGGAGTGCACACATTCAATAAGAGTCACATGAAACCTTATAATTACCTATTTAGAAACCTTACACTTTAAGATCTTATATTTTCACTATAATAAACACAATTGTGTTATAAAAAAACTTACTTAATTTTTAAGTAAGTTGTTACAACCTGCATACATCCAACGCCATATTAGACCTCATGACTTACTACCTTTTATTTAGGTAGATAAGAAAAACCATATAGATCCTATGAACTTTTTATAGAAACATTCAGTCATGTTGAATCTCTTACACAATGCAAATCTCAAGCCCTACGCAGACTACATTCATTTCAACATATTTTGTTCACTTTTTTTCCACTTCATATATTAAAAGAGACCACCACTCCACCCATATTTCTTTATAAGCATTTGGCCAAAATCAATCATATATGTATTTTCTCTTTTCATCTTTATCCAATACTACTTATTTAGCCTGATCTTGTTACTTGCCCTTTTGAAATTGCTTTATGTCACTCTTCTTCTTTATTTGTATGTTTTTTTCTTAGATCTCGTTGATCAAGTTTGATCATTTTTGCATAAATAGATAATCATCTAATCATCTAGCTAATGGGTGTTTGGGAAACACTTTATATAACTAATCATCTATCTATTCACAAGCTTCAAATTCTGGGAGACTCCAAAGTAATCATAGACTGGCTAAATAAAAAGAGTGATCTAGGAGCTTGTTCTATTGAAGGGTGGAAGCAAATAATTAGTATTTTAAGAAGTAAGTTTATGGCCACTAGCTTTGAACACATTTATCGTGAATTCAATAAGGAGGTGGATGAGCTCTCAAAGAAAGCATTACAGGAACCTAAAGGAATTATCACTCTCCATAAATGGTCAAATGGATTGGAGGGTCAAAGATGCCAGATTAACATATATTAGCTTGTTTTTACTAGTGTTAGGATATTTAGACACTTAGGAGTTAGTTAAGATCTACTTGGTCTAATCTGTCGTTAGGTAAAAGTGTGTTTCTTAGTGTGTTTCTTTAGTATGCATTAGTATTCATTTGTAGTTAGGAAATCTGACGGTCATGATATGTTCCCGACATAGAGTGATCCGACGGTTCATACTCTCCTCGATCTTAACGACCATTGATCTGTGGCTTAACACCCGATTGGTCCGTGATCTCTATTTAAAGAGCATGGAGGGTCATTTGCCGATGATCGATTGTGAGAAACTCTCTTGTAAAATCTCTTTGTAATATTTTTCTTTGCATTAATAAACTGCTCCATGTGGCTGCGTTGGCTAGGGTTGTGGATGTTTCCCCGTAAGGGTTTTACCACGTGAAAACATCGATGTGTTGATCTTTGATCTGGTTATGTGAGTGGTTACTGAAGGTGTTCGTCCTCTGTTGGAATACCTGTGTTGTCGAACAACTAATCCTCCTTTTTTTTGGAAAGTTATCTTAGTTTTGAATGATGTCAGTTTTTTGTATTATCCATCTTATTACTAGACTATGGTGGCCTTTTGGTATATATGTACCAAGTTTTTTCTTTAAATCGAAGAGTTTTGGTCCTGTATGAACTCTTACTGGATGTAATTTGTTATGTTTTTTCTGGATATTACTGTTGGTGGACAGTTTTATGCCCCTAGCTTGACGTCAGATATGGTCTAGCGGATGTAAATAATTATATTTTCTAATATAATTGAGCTAATTTTCTGTTGGAAAAAAAAGTTTGATCATTTTTGCACATTAATATTAAGTTAAATCACCCCCCGGATGGGGTGTTATTGCTGGCCACGGGGCATACGGAGGAGGTTGGCATTCGGCCACCAAGCATGAGGCCACGTGATACGCCCGTGCCAGAACCCATCAATACCCTCCAGTATTAATTCGATGCAGCCAGCCATTAAAGTTTGTACGTGCGCACTAAAAGCTTGTAAGCTCCAGCTATCCTGTGCTCTCCATATCACTACTATCACGCAAATGGGATTATCATATGTTTGCTCAGTGCATAATCTCCACACCAGGGGTGGTGAGTGCTCTCCTGTGTGCTCTTGGGCGAACCTCACCCTTTCCCTGGTGCACTTCTTTTACTCTTATAGCCTCCACGCCTCCTGCGACTCGGCCTACTTCATCCCTCAGCCTGTTACTATGCCTCGTGAACGAGGGAAGCCGCAAAGGGGTTCCCCCTGGAGTCCCCGAAGGCCATCCCCTTCGCCTCCTGCCTCCCGGACTTCCACTAGGACTCTGGCACCTTGGTCAACCAATCCACCCCCGCTTCCGCACCCTGCTCCAGCTGAACCACTTCTTGGCATCCTTCTCCCTGTCATTCCACCTCGGCACTCTGCAGAAGACCTCCCTTCTCTCCGCAGACCTGGCAATTATGCGCAACAGGCCCCCGTCTCCAACGCAGGGGTGCAGCTCCGGGATAATCTTGATAACATATATGACTTGGTGTTCGAATTAAGAAAGAAGATAGATGACCTCCACTTCCGAGTGAATTCCACCAACGCCAAGGTGACGACGCTCCTCCATCTCTTGGCCTCCATGAGCGCGTCCTTTCCCTCTCACCCGGGTGATGAATCCTCAGCGGAAGTGCCCCATGCAACGACTCAACCTGGTAACGACATAGAACAACGCGCAGTCGGCACGGGGATGGCATGCATCGCGTCAACGAGCCAACAACTGCAGACGGAGGCACCAGTGGACGAGCGAGCGACGGACAGGGCTTTCACCGCGATGCTCTGGGATTCTGGACTCACCTTCTTAGCGGAGCCAGGTGTCTAACTGTGTTTCAAGGCAAATTTTGCTCATCCTAGCTAGTTTTATTTTGACAGCATACTTATACTTATTATCTGTTTAGTCTCAGCACTGTTCAGTAAACTTTTAAGGCTGATTGGACTGGTTTCCCCTCTGTTGGGGCAGTCCAGTCAGGCCAAACTGTCTATGGATGTAAACTGGCCCTTTCACCAGTCTTTTGAAGGAACTTAATATATCATACTCTTACTTAAAAAAAAATATTAAGTTAAATCAAGTAAACTAAATTAATAATCATAATTTAGTTTCATCGTCTATCATAATATTGATAGCATTGTTTTTATCGGTAATTAATAATTTACTTGCCTATAATTTTAAAAAATAAGTTATAATCTAAATGGGTTACAGATTGTTTTATTTAGGTGGCTCAAAATAATAGGAAGGAGAACCGTTTTTTGGCTTAAAGTTCGCCAAGAAAATTTTCGAATTGATGGAATTGCATATATATGATGTCAACATTGCACAATATAGTTGCAATAGGGGTACTCGAGGGCGTTGAAACCATTTCTACATTAAAAACAACAATTTCATCAATCCATAATTGCAATTTCGACAAAGATTGCATGGCTGAAAACCAATTATGACAAATCGGAAAATGTTTAAAACTTAAATTTTAGCCTTCTTTATGCTTAAATGGGAACATTGATTATCCAAACTAGTTATTGTTGGGATTCTTATTATGCACATATGTGTATTATTATCTACATAGCTATACAATATTATGATAGAAAATTATAGGGGCTATATATCACCCATGGGCTATTTTTCCATGCTTTTCCCCCAAAAAAGATTCGCCAATTTCCATTTTTTTAAATGATTCATCCAGATTTTATGGAATAATTTTTTTAACTAAAAAATAACCCAAATTTTATAGAAACTATATAAAATCCTTAAAAATTTGAATATTTTTACAAAAATATTGTCAAACATTTTATAGTTTGCATAATAAGGACCAGTAAGATTTGCCAAGGTTTTTATAGTTTGATATAAATTTCCATCCTTAAAATTATCCCTAAATATTATAATAATGATACCGCTAATTTCTACTAAATATTATTATAATCATACCATATAATGACAAAGTTAAAATACAATATTAATTTGACATCAAAATTGTTTTTTTTTTCTAAGTAATATATCTCAAGAAAATCTCCAAGGCATTTCCCCTCATTCTAAGGATGGTACACAAGATAAACCCTAGATTCTTCAGGGTACAAGGCGAGGTGAACAACTCATGAATAGATCATATATAGCTCATCAACAATCAACTCACTAAGAACATACATGCCACAATTTTTCCTCACAACCACTTGAGCTATACCAAATTAATACATTGACAACAAAATTATATCCAATATTATAAAGGTTAATCAATGGCCAACGATATTGTGATGTCTACTCAATATTATTGAAATTCTTTGTAATGTCTACTCTCAATACTATTGCAATTTCACTAGGTGGTATCGTGTGTTAAGAAAATATTAACTATATACCAAACATTCCTCCATATTAGAAAAAATATTCATTTTCCTTCATTGCATAGTTGAATAATGCATTTATAACATGGTATAGCTTAGTTAATTTGATAGATTAATTTAATCAAATTAAATAAATTGTTTCAAAACAATGAGGATTGTTGTGAGATCCTATTAAATTACTAATTTTTATTATRAATAACGGTTAAACCACTCTTCATCCAAATATAATAATAATAATAATAATAATCTAWTWWTAAGGTCACGACCAAGCCAAACACCAAATTGGTGTATGAGACTCCCTCCACCCAACAWTTTGACTGATAAAGTCTACRAAGGTATACATACCCTACCCCYCTCTGGATTTRAACTTGTAACCTCTTAAGARRAAGCACARATTCTTAACCATTAATCCCACTSATATTGTATTACAAGWAAARAGAAAAATCTCACACAATTTTCTTTAAAAAATGTAACTTAATAYAAATAAGATACTTAATTATCTCTATATTTAACTCATCATAAAAAAACAAAGAAATRACTTCTCAATATTTGTGAATATGAATATTAACTAAGCATAACATCTAAACAATAAACAATAATTAAACTATATATCAACTATAACCAATCTAAACATCCACAAATATCCACCTCTATAAAGACTAGAGTGGTGCTGACAAAAATTCCCCTTAACCTATGCTTTTAACAATTATGCCATTCTCTTTGCACATGATAGAACTGACAATGTCTGTATTTTGTAATGGTTTACTTCCACTCAATTCATGTATATATTATTTAAAGGGATTTGACCCTTTCACCCACTTCAATAAAGCTCCATTTTAAAACCAAGAACGTTCAGAGAACCTAATAGAACATGTTGGGAGGTATAATCTCTATACAGTGTCAATGTGATGTTCTGACCCCTTTTGTTTTCATCTAATACACATGTTACTAGGCAAGTGAATATTCATGTGATGTTCTGATCCCTTTTGTTTTCATCTAATATCCATGTTCCTAGGCAATTGGGGTTAGTGTGTTTGGATGCATTGTTTTGGGGATTTTAATATAATAAACTTCATCAATACATTACCAAACCACACCATTATAATAGACTTCATCGAATCTATTACCAAACCACACCACATTCCAAATTCATTAATGTCCTAATCTCGCCTTTGTTCATATATGTTACATCTCACTTTTTTGTGAATAGATATGCACCTGGGTGGAAATATAAAAGACCAATGCTTTAGCAATATTGTCAGCCGTTCCCAGACAAAAATGTTGTCAACCTTTTTGTCTGCATGATCTAGCTTTCAGGACAAATGTGCAGCCTTTTGGATAAATGTGTATCCCTCATAGTGACTGACGAGCTTTCTGACAAATGTGTAGCTTTGTGGATAAATGTGTATCTCTCGTAGTGACTTTTACCTAGCGCCTCAAACTATTCCACAACATGTAAAAATCATTTTCCAAGGACATTGTGGGTCCCAACAAGTGGGTATCCCATTAGAGTGTGTGAGTTATATTGTTTATAAACATTTAAATGGCCAAACTTCTCTTAGGAATATGGACAATAAAATACCATATGTAAAAACTGTCAAAATAATGGCTATGTACTTGGAGTGTATGTTTTTTAAAATAAATATTAGATTGCCAAACAAATTGTAACGTTATATGGTTTTGTACTTTAAGTTGATGTGTATGATTGTAGTTCAAGTTGATGTTTCTATGATTGTGTTATAAGAAGAAACATATTCCTATGAAAAATAAATATTATTGAAAAAAGGCATTTAAATTTTGAGTTATGTTGATGTTTATTCTTATTAATAAGTTATAACAGAAATATGTTTAAATCTTAGTTTATGTTGACGTTTTTGTGTTAATAAAAATAAATATATATTTTATTATAATTTAATGTTATAATATAATGTTATTGAAAAAATATCTAGAGATTTTAGTCGATGTTGATGTTTATTCTCATTAAAAAGTAAATGCTACAAATATGTATAAAACTTAGTCCATATTGATGTTTTAGTGATAGTATTGATTAAATGTGTATAAATTGAATCTTTAAAATTTAAAGAAAATGTCTTCGTCAATGTTGATGTTGGGGTAATGGATTTAAGAAAGATTTTAAAGACAATGTCATAGTCGACATTAAACATTAATGTGGGGTCATTGCATTGATTTAAGAAAAAATAGATTGACAACTTGAATGCATGATGAGTGAGTTATTGCCATTTTTCAACTTTTTAATCATTTTCAACTTTTGGTTAATGAGTGGCATTATTGGCAACACCTTGATATTATTGGCAACACCTTCAGTAATTGACAACCAATTTTCTAATATATTCATTTGTTTATCGAAAAACACTCATTTTGCAACATCTGCATTCAAACTCAATATGCCAAAACCAATTCAAACTCAATTTGTCAAAGCCAGTTGTCACAAGAATGTGAATAAGTGATATTTAGTGGTGTCACTTAAATATGGTAAAAAACTTTGGTAGTTTACCTACATGAACAAAAACAAATACAACGAAAGTCAACAATGGGAATGCAATTGCATATTGCATGTCAGTAAAGTAAAACATTAACCAATTGATGTCAAACATGCCAGAGTAGAATTACATGGCTATACATTGAAATAAGTAAACTCTAAATCAAAGTTTGCCAATGACCTTATGTAATTAAGGGAATGTATGAGTTATTATGCTGACAGAACATCAATAAATGCAAACCACATTGAATGTATGCATTGTTTATGCAAAAATTGTGTGTTAGCTTTTAAAGCTCCCTACTCACCAGTTGCAAAACAAATTCAACAACTGTAAAACAATCTCACCAAGTACAAAACAATATCACCAATTGCAAAAAAATCTCACTAGCTATAAAACGATGTAAAATACTCACTAGTTGTAAAACAATCTTGGCCAAAGCACCTAATGGAATTCATGTAGATATTTGATTGCCTTCCATGTACCTGTGGTCCTCATACACTCACTACAACTGAAATTCTTCATCAAAATTATGATCATGGAATGAGTGTGCCCCCATTGATTCAAAGAGTAGAAACAACGAGGAGAATGTGTGGGGCACCATAATTGCTTAGAGGTGGAACAATGCATTATCTACACTATAATAAGGCAAATGGAATAATGGAGGAACATGTAATAGAGAAGCATAGGGTATGATATGGAGAAGAAACACACATGGGATAGTAATGTATTATCTGCACTACAAGGAGGTGGAACAATGGAGTAACATGGAATAGAGAAGCATGGGGTATGATATGAAGAAGAAATACACACTAGACAATTGGAGTGATACCCATGGATTTAAAATTGTATGTGCCCATTTGTTTGGTTGTTTCAATAATAGATTTACAACTTTACACTATTAGAAGAATGGAGGTGGAGTTCAACATCAAGAAGGCATTTCCTAAGCAACTAGTAATCATGGTGAACGACATCATTGAAAAATATGTTTGGTCAAATTTTTGTCAAATTTATTTATGCAATGCAAGCTTTATAAATGGAAGAATTAATGGGATGCAAGAACTATAATGGTGAAGTTTTGGCTTATTATTAGAGAGTTTAATCATATTTATAAAAATCAATGGTTTGTTAAGTGCAAAGAGTGTACTAAGAAAACACAAAAATCTCATTAAAGCATTCCAAAAGGATTTTTAAGGGGCCCAAATAAAGAATATCACCTAATGTCCATGCATAGGGATGAAAAAAGTGTGCAGCCAGGTACAACCTTCTAGAGGCAACTACATTTTAAACATTTTCTATACCTTCTAGAAATAATTACATTTTAAACATTTATGCCCTATATGTTAAAGAATAAACATGACAATATACATAATTTTAATTTAAGTTTTTTTTTAAAACAAAAAACAATAATTATATTTGAAATTCATTATAAAATATTTAAAATTTATTGATATATTTTTTTCCAATAAAAAATTCACATACACATATATGAAAATACACAAATTAAATTTTTAAATATAAAAAAAAAAAACATAATTCATTTTTAAATATATAAAAAAAACATAATTTTTTTTTTTTAAATATAAACATAAAACATATCTCTTTATTATTATTATTTTTTTAATATGAACATAAATCATATCTCTTTAACCAATGTAAACTTTTTTCTTCTTCATAAAAGCTTGTATAACTTGTTATTTCTAGTAAGTAGATATATTAAGAGGCTCTAAGTTTATATCCACTACAATGAACCAAAGATGTAAAAACTCAACTAGTTGGTGAGAAACTGTATCAACCAACAAGTTGAATATCACAATGATTGGGAAAACTATAGAAACATATATTCAAGTGATATGAGTTACTATTAGCGCGCTAAATACATATAACAATCTTTAGAATTTATTAAAAAAACAAAAGGGAGTTATCTTTGTAATGGAAGAAGAAACAAAGTGATGTCAAATAATAGCATCACCATTCACAAGAGTGAGTCTTGTTATTTTTGTTACATAGAAAAATATCATTGTTGCAAAAAAAATAAGTAGTACAAGGTAGTTGTAGATATTTAAAAAAAAACAGTATTACGATACGATTAAATATATAATGAAACACTTTATGAAGTAAAAATAAAAGTAGTATGAGATTATATATATATAGAGGGGGAAATATTTTTCGGGAAATTTATTGGGTACTTTTTCTCATTTCGAGAATGGTACTTAGGGTAAACCAGATCTTGTAGAAAGTCAAGACTTTTTCGATAGTATACTTATTTAAGAGTTCAATATGTCACTTGCGGGAATTGAACCTAGGTGGAGGAAAACACCCCGCAGCACAAACCACTCCGACTAAACCCAATTAACATGAGGAAATTGACATATAATAAGCACTTCATGAAATATGTCGATGTCTATCCAAATCTTCTTTCTAAATATTTATTAACTCTTCAATATAACCATGTCTAATTCATATCCTTTTGAGTTGTATTTATTTAAAACTCTCTCATATAACATGTCTAAGTCTTTTTTTTTCCAAAAAAAATTATCTCAAATTTATATAGAGTATAAATTCGTTTACAAATCCAGCAACAAGTTGTGTCCATCACAGTACTACTCCAACACCCTTGCTCGAAAGCAAAACTAAACAAAACAACCCAGCACAACACGCAGGCTGTAAAAACAGTGAACAAAATACAAGGCAGAACAACCCCAACAGGGATAAGATAGCAGCAAAAGGAAAAATGACTCGGTGGCAGCAGATGGCCCCATACGCCCTTAATGGCGCTCCACGCGGGTGCCCCTACTGCAGCCAACCGATCCTCCCCCGCCACCGTCCAACATCCCAGCGAGCAAAAACCCCCGGAAGCCACAGCCAGACCGTGGAAGAGAAGCCCTGCTGGCCTCCACGCGAAAGCACATCAAAAGACCCGGCCGCAAACCGTAGACCGGTCCGCACGTCCACCACCCGGCAACCCGCAGCGCCGCCACCCAGCTTCACCACCGACGTCGACCGAAGAACACCGCAGGCCGCCTCCCACATGTCCGCTCTGGTCCGCCCGTCCGCTCTGTATAGGGAAGCCCGCACCTGTGCTTCACCACGAAGAAGAACCAGGGATGCGGCTAGCAAGACCTAGCCGCAGAGCCCCCATTTTCGAAAACCAAAAAACGACTCTCAAACCCTAAAATCGCCGCTCCCAGAAGAAGAAGATCAAAAACCCTCATAACATGTCTAAGTCAAAGTAGTGTAGGACATAAACTTTGCCATATAACATGTGTTGAATTAAATGCATTGTAGAACATGGTATCGAGTGAAATAATTATGAACATGGTATTGAGTGAAATAATTACGAGATAAGCGAGAATTGATTATTTTTCAATTTGTTTTGTTAGAGTACATCAATCAAACTTGAAGAAATTACATATTAAAATAAGGTGTTGTCTAAATATTTGACTTTTTGAACTTTTTTCATTCGAATAAGGAGAAACAAATCTTGGTGAAATCATCATTTGGTGTTGTTTAAATTGCATTTTTGAATGCATAAATGGATTCAACACCCTGAAAAACCCTCGGGGCACTGGAATTGTAAAGACTTGATCACTCAAATCTAGAATTCCAATAATTTTTGGCCTAATTTCGAGCAAAATTAATCAGAAAATATATCCATAAAAATACCAAAAAAAGAACATTTACACTGCGTATTCAAAAATAATTTCAAAGTTAATAACAATACTTATTGATAATCAATTTTATGTAAAATAAAACCTCAAATTTATTGAAAAATCAAAATAATTATAAATCTTATTATTTTACTAGACTGGCCTGGCCTTGCCTTCTGTAGGAACTAATAAATAAGATAAATATAAGTCAATATTATTTTACCTAACCTGGCCTTGCCTTCTCTTTGTAGGACCTAATAAAATACTATATGTAAGATGTTCAGTGTCCAACAAAAGACCATAGGACCATATCTTGGATGTTGATTGCTTCTTTGATGGTGATTGCTTAGGGCTATATACAACGTTCTTGTCGTCCATTGTTGATTTGATGGGAATATCCCAAGTCTTTTTGGCTTTAGTAAAATAATCACCCACGAGTAAATATATTATTGAATTGGACCATCAATTACAGAAATATATTGTTTTAAATATTCAATATTTTCGCAGTTAATTTTTTATCACACCAATAGATGAAGCAATGAATATATTATTGAATTGGACCATCAATGATAAAAATATATTGTTTTAAATATTCAATATTTTCACAGTTAATTTTTTATCACACCAATAGATGAAGCAATAGAATGCTCGAGGCTATATTGAAATTATGCGTGTTCACGTGGAGAGGTTTATATATATATATATATATATATATATATATATATATATATAAAAGTTAGTAGTGTAATGGTGGGATTTATATAATGGATTTGGTTTACTCAAATATAATTATATTTGATTTTTTTAGTCAATCTTATTGTATGTTTCAATATATTTTATTGAAATGTTGAGTTCGAGTTTTTGATATATAAATTCGACTTAAATTGTGAGAATGTTGAACAATGTAGGAGAAAGTGTTCCACGGTTTTACTTCTCCATTTCCACATATTCAACATAATCCTCCAATGACTCTTTTCATTGTTCCTATCTTTCCATCCCACGTCTCAACTTGTGTGAGTTGGTTCTTAATTGCGCTATTAGCTATTTTTTATGCTATGAGATGTTAAGTTTCAAATAGTTTTGCACTTTGAACTCATCTTGCCTATTAAAGTTGTTTATGAAATATTGTTGTTTTCTTATGATATGTTTTTTGCATTTTCCTTTCTTATAGCATTCGCGTACATGGATTTTTAATGTCTTTTTATCCAATGTACATTTTTCTTTTTGGACATCCCATTTTTCAAACCATTCCTTACATTATTGGTTCCACGTTTTTTTCTTCCCTTTTATCTCATTTTCATTTTCATTTATTTTAATTAAAATTTTATCAATATTCATAGTTGCATTTTTAAACTATACATAATCAATATTCTCACAACTTCTAAATTTATTAAATATAACCATTTTTCAATTAAAAACATCACACAAATAGTGATGTTTTTTTCACTCTAAAACAACTTATTTTTTTTTTTGTTTGTTAATTGGTCCGGACCTTCTTGGCATCGGGATTAACCTTTGGCTTGAGAAACCACGACTCAGGGGCATCTAAGCTGTCAAAATCACCCGGGGATCACACCCGGCCTGAGCCACACCAACCCTTAACATGGTTGGATTTTTTGTCCCCGCAGGTTTCGAACCAGTGACTTTTCAACACAGAGTGGCTTAACAACACACTCCGTCACCGACTGTCCTACACCTCGGGGACTAAAAATTTGAAGGACATGGGGGTGGGCTTTGATCCACTTATGTGTGCACGGGTCACGATCCCATTTAATATGGTATCTCTGGGTGCAACCATACGTTCGACCACTACCTCAAGGTGTCCCCATGGCTCCAGGTAAAACCCTCACGAGAATTGAACCTTGTCCAACGGTGAAAAACTCCTCGCTTTCCACCATTGAATCCAACCCCTTTGGGCCTAAAACAACTTATTATCATATATTGTGATCATTCAATTTAAGTTCATAAATCCATAAAAATATTTAATCCTAAAAAATAATAAAGAGTATACAAATGCTTATATATATATAAATAATTAATGAAAAACGTATGTCATTGAATATATATATATATATATATATATATATATATATATATATATTCAATGACATGCCATAAAGAATCGTTAAGAGAGAGGAAAAGTTGAAACACAAAGGATCACTAAAAGAGAGGAAAAGTTGAAACAAATATGGATAAAGGTTATAAATCAAATCTAAGAGGAAGTAGGGATACTTTAAATAAAATGTACAATGTCACTTATGTAAATTCCTATTTGTCACTTATGATAAAATGTTTCATATTTTATGGTTTAGAACATTGCCTTATTACTTTGAGAAATGATGCAATTAGTTATTTTGTAATATGTGTAGTTATTTTGTAATATGTGGAAATGTTTCAAATTTGTCGGAATTTTGGTAAATAGGTTGTAATAAAATCACCCTACTCTTTTTTATGACTTTCACTTGGGACTTTTAGATTCATTTGAAAAGTTTTGTTGGGTTGAAATTCTATGTTTTGATAAGTTGAAATTTTATGATGTAATATGTTGTAAATCAATATTATTTTTATTTTTATTTTTCATAAAAAAAAAAATATTTTTTATCACATTTCAAATTTTCATATATTTAATGAAATAATGTATCTAAATTTTTAAATAGATAAATAGAGTTTATAATTTTTGAAATTAGAAATATTTTATCATTAAATTTTTTTATTATTGATTTTTTCATAATTTTTTTCAAAACTTTTGCCTTTGACATAAACAATATTTGACCATTAAATATTTTTATTATTGATTTTAAAATTTCTTAAAAAAAATGTAATACAATTATATAAGTGACTCCAAAAGTATATTTGTGATCTACTTGGATTTCATTATAAGATACCACCAAAAGTGGCTCTAGAAGTATATTTGGTTTTGATATTGACAATCTTTCATTATCAAATATTTTTATTATTGATTATAAAATTTCTTAAAGAAATATACATAAAATGATTATATAAGTGATTCTAAAAGTATGTTTGAGATCTACTTGGATTTCATAATAAGATGGCATAAGTGATTCTAAATGTAATATTTTATTATTGATTATAAAATTTCTTAAAGAAATATACATAAAATGATTATATAAGTGATTCTAAAAGTATGTTTGAGATTTACTTGGATTTCATAATAAGATGGCATAAGTGATTTAAGTGATTCTAAATGTATCTTTGAAATCTACTTGGATTTCATAATAGATGTCATCAAAAGTGGCCCCAAAAGTATATTTGACTTCTACTGGGATTTCATAATAAAATGTCATCAAAAGTGGCTCCAAAAGTATATTTGGATTTCATAATAAGATGGCATAAGTGATTTAAGTGATTCTAAATGTATCTTTGAAATCTACTTGGATTTCATAATAGATGTCATCAAAAGTGGCCCCAAAAGTATATTTGACTTCTACTTGGATTTCATAATAAAATGTCATCAAAAGTGGCTCCAAAAGTATATTTGAGTTCTACTTGGATTTCATAATAAGAGTATCTTTATTATTATTGTATTTAACATCAAATTGTCTTAAGGATTCGTTCTCATATTATACCTTGTGACCAATATATAAATGAAGTAATGGAGAACTTTAATTAGATGAACACTTGGTTTTTTCTCATTCGACTTCTTATGTGCTCTATGGTAGATATCATTATCTATTTAGAAATGCTCACACTTTGAAATCTTAGTTTGAGTGCTCTATGGAAGATATCATTACCTATTTAAAAATGTTCACACTTTGAAATCTTAGTTTGAGTGCTCTATGGTAGATATCATTACCTATTTAGAAATGCTCACACTTTGAAATCTTAGTTTCATTGTGAAGACCAAATATATGTTTTTTTTCTTCTTCAAGAGTTTACCTAGTTTTGGAATAAGTTATTACATATCCCTAAATCCAACTCGAGAAGAGATAACTTCTCTTCTTACTCTATTATTTAAGTAGATAAGAAGAAACATAGAGATCCTATTGACTTTTAGGTGAACATTTGATATTTGATCTCTTTTATAGTGTAAAGTTCAAGATCTACTCAAAATATAAATTCATTATTACTATTATTCACTTTTATCTCTTTTATAATGTTCAAGATCTACTCAAAATATAAATTCATTATTACTATTATTCACTTTTATCTCTTTTATAATGTAAAGTTCAAGATCTACTCAAAATATAAATTCATTATTACTATTACTCACTTTTTCTACATCTTAAATGTTAAAAGAGTTTACTTCATTGATATTGTTTTAAAGGCATTTAAGCAAATCCAATAATATATCTTTACTTTTCATCTTTCTTCTTATTTTTTAATAATCCTTCATAAACTTAATTTAATATATATATTTTTTCTTTTAAAATTTCTTTAAATACTATAAAGATATATAATGTAAACCCAATCTCCTTCAATAATGATTTTTTCTTTTAATTGAACCCAATCTCCCTCAATAATGAAAAGAATATTTTTTATTGATTTATTATTATCTCACATATAAAACTATCACTTAATGTGAATAACACATGTAATATTATCACATATAACATGACACACGTATGAATAAGATATATTTTGTATTTAGTTATATATGTACCTTGATGTTGCTTTTGTATATCCCATTGACAACATTCCATGGTCAATTATTGGTATAGATCAAAGGGACTTTCATTGTTATGTTGAAAAATTACTAAAATTAAGTATTGAAGTTTGTTGTTGTAACTTAATCATGTTGTTAGAAATTTGGTCAGGATAATGTTTATAATGGGATAATACAATTTGAGTGGGTCTAATGGTTAAGAACATGTGTTTCTTTTTAAGAGGTCACAGGTTCAAATCCAGAGGGAGGTAGGATATGTATACTTTCGTAGACTTTACCAGTCAAATCACTGGACGGAGAAGGGTCTCTTGTCCCACAAACAATGTGCTGGGCGTGACCTCCTTCTTCTGGGCGTGACCTCCTCCTCCTCCTTCTTCTTCTTCTTCTTTACCAGTCAAATCACTGGACGGAGAAGGGTCTCTTGTCCCACAAACAATGTGCTGGGCGTGACCTCCTTCTTCTGGGCGTGACCTTCTTCTTCTTCTTCTTCTTCTTCTTCTTCTTCTTCTTCTTCTTCTTCTTCTTCTTCTTTACCAGTCAAATCACTGGACGGAGAAGGGTCTCTTGTCCCACAAACAATGTGCTGGGCGTGACCTTCTTCTTCTTCTTCTTCTTCTTCTTCTTCTTCAATAATTTATTTACATATGTGATATTAATAATTATGGATCATTTTCTTCATTCACAATTTTCATTTTTATATTAAGCAATTTTCGAATAAATAAGAATAGAAAAACTATCACATATCTCAAACTAATGTTCTCTTGTCCCACAAACAATGTGCTGGGCGTGACCACCTTCTTCTTCTTCTTCTTCTTCTTCTTCTTCTTCTTCAACTAATGTTCTCTTGTCCCACAAACAATGTGCTGGGCGTGACCTCCTCCTCCTCCTTCGAATAAATAAGAATAGAAAAACTA